>JAWPHD010003087.1:0-229061 GCA_037043455.1 Cyrtodaria siliqua
TAGGTTGCACAAAAGGGTTTATTTACGCGGTATATCCATCCTTAGTTGCACAAAAGGGTTTATTTACGCTGCACAAAAGGGTTTATTTACGCGGTATACCCAGGATTCCATTCAAAATATATGTTGAGTTTAAACTGTAGACCTGAACAACATGATGCTCACATCATATCTTGACTGAATTGTTTTATGAATTGGAACATTTTTAAAATGTCGCTTTTTTTAGAAAAACTCTGAGACACCCACTTTTAGAAATATAATAAGGGATATGAGCTGGTGGGAAAGGGGAGGGTGATGACACGGTACGCCCTGTGTGTACGCCCCCCTGTGTGTACGCCTTGTGTGTACGCCCCCCTGTGTGTACGCCTTGTGTGTACGCCCCCCTGTGTGTACGCCCTGTGTACCTTTAGAACAATATACATCAACAAAGAAGAAACATGCGAACATGTAGCTACAGTGTTGGCGGGAACATGTAGCTACAGTGTTGGCGGGAACATGTAGCTACAGTGTTGGCGGGAACATGTAGCTACAGTGTTGGCGGGAGAATATGTTGATAACTGAGATGGGCAAAGGTATTCACTATGCACATATGAACAACATGACTAACACGGAATCTTTTTTTAAAAAAATGAGGGAATGGAATGGTTGAAGGGGGTCTATAAATTGTTGACGTTGTTGTCGGCTGGAGTGATGGTAATATTTTAGGTTCGAATGGTTGGTTTGGTTTTTGTCGGCAGGTACAAATGTCCTGGCAGAACTTGCTTTTGTAATGTTGACCTCTGATTGATGGCATATGTTCAATAGTGTACATAATAACCGCTTTCAACAATTAGCGGGTTAATGAAGAGTTGTGCCCCTTACATCACTGTTCATAGTGTCAAGACAAAAGCACTTTAGTCGTAAAAGCATTGACATGTTCGACGTGTTTTAGTCGTTTTTGCAAAGTAATTTACTTGTACGACTTGTAGTTCGCTATACAACTCGATGAGGTGAACTAGTCGTTCATTCTTATTAATCGACCATTAGCTGCTTCATGTGGCGTGATATGGCAACTTCTATGTCACAGAGTTACACAAATGTCACTTCGGATTTATCTCAAGTTTCTGTTTTTACAGACACGGAAAATGGTTCTGTTATAACCCAATCTTCGTCAAAGTTGTATTAAACAAAACATGTATTGTTGCTATTATTAATACTGTAAGAAATGTTTATTTAGCGGACATCCTATTTTAGCGTTATTAGCGGACGTTGTCCGTGCAAGATGTCTGATAAAAAAAAAAGAACGATGTTCTTACCAAAATTCATCTATTTTCTCCGAAACCCTTCAACACACAACGATTGTGAATGATTATACTTAGTTCGCAGTTCTTTAGATTTTCTGATTTAAAGAGAAGAGTACTCGTTCCATATAAACTGCAGTTAACAAAATAATATAACGTCTCAAATTAATTGTATAAAGCTTTAGCATATTACATAAATTAATCGTCTGTGTAACAAAAAACAGGTCGCGCACTATAATTTCGCGGTTCATGAATATCATACAGATTATTAATGTAGCAGTGTCTTGTCGGTTAGTTTAGCCGATTGAATGTCGAAACGGTAGTTTGAGGACACTGGGTTCATGCCCCGATCCGGCTGCATATTTGTCTTTCCCTGTGACAAATGGCGATCTCCGTCAGAGCAGCAAAGCGGTATATAGGGTAAGAGATGAGATGTTGGTTATACACCGGTTTTACTTGCGCTTCCAATGGGTAATGTATACTTTACATGAAAACTGTATATTATTCATATAATATAAATGTGGAATATGTTCCTATTTCTGAATGTTTACGTTATCGTTGCAGGTCATATTTTGACTTGTTTCTTCGTCAGATACTGACGTCGTTGTAAATTTGTATCACGCTGCTTGAGATTCGGAAACAGTTTTCAGCCTAACCTTCCTCCTCATCTTCCTCCTCGTCGTCTTCTTTCAAAATTGTTAAATCGTGTTCAGCTTCAAATCCCTGTTTGATGCCACCAAGTGGTGCTGTAGCAGTATCCGCATTGTCATCCAACATATTTCCTTCAGCAGAAACGGATTTACGCGATGTAAATACGTTAGAACTACTGGCCTTAACGTTATGTCCATCCTTATCCACAAATACTAATTCGTCAGGCAGTTTTTCCGGTAAAGTATACGAGCCGGTAGAACCAGCGAAAAAAGCTGGTTCAACGTCTTGTTTATCTTTCGCAATCAACGGAGGTTCAAAAAATGTTTTATAATTTGTTTCACGCAACATTTGAACTTTTCTCGGACTCACAAACGTTGGAAAGTAATTTTTAGGCGGAATGACAGTTTTCGTTTTTGCTAGAACACTTGCTCCTGATTTTGTGAATCCAACATTCCTGTCAACACTACCGGTGATTATTTTGCTGTTTAAATCTCTTATATTAGTGAAATACAATTCACTTGTTTTTATTTGTGTAGCAGATTTAGCTCGACGATCATGTTTGCTATCGGCAATTGTCACTTTTTTGTTTGTGGGTTTAGGCCTGGTTTCATCCTCTTCATCGGAAAATTCTATAGTTTTATTGTTCTGTCGCCTGATAGAAGGGCGTGCAATTTCGCCTCGTGCTAATTTGTTTTCAATTTCCGGTTCTGACAATCCAGGTAAATACTTCCGGACAATGGCAGCAGTGGTCAGGTTGTCCTCGGAGGGCTCTAGAATGGGGAAACACATCTCGGACCGTTCTCTGCTCACCTGACGTATTCGATTTTTTCTGCATTCGTAGCACATCTGGGGACCTGAAAAGACGTATGTAGTGTTTAGATGCGATTTATCGTAATAAACATGCTTTGTTTTGTTTGTTTTGGAGATTGTGGAAGATAGAACTGTTTCAGAAGAAGAAGAAGAAGAAGAAGAAGAAGAAGAAGAAGAAGAACAAGAAGAAGAAGAAGAAGCAATTCGTATACTTAATATTTTTTTAGTAGTATTTTATTTGTTTATGGTTGAATACCGCATTGGTATGCTTTAGGAGGGGCATTATATAGGCTTAACTGGTACATCTGTTGTCTGTAGTTCTGTTCCGTCCCATACCAAAGAATGGCGAATCGCCATTTAGCTTAAAAGTATTAGATTAAGCTTTGATGAGAATTGTGGCTGATTTACAAAAAGTATTAAAGGTATATCGACCCTGTGCAGGCATTTAAAAACAAAAGTTAAAACATCTAGCCAGTTTTGATTATAGATTTTCTTTTAAGATTGTTTATTTTGATTTCTGCCCCTTTTAAGTTAAACACCCTATTCCTTCTATACTATATAAAAAAAGTATGTCGCTTGACTACAATCTTGTGAAAATACGCTTTGCACACACCATTTTTATTACAATAATAGAAGAAATAAAGTTCCTGTGCAGAGGACTTCATATAATAAAATTGCAGTTAGTCTGTATAGTTCTACTCATTCTAAAAAAAAGACGTGATAGTCTTTTTGAAAGGGACTGGATGCAATCTTGATATATGTGTGTCAATCCAAATACGAATAAAGCCATCAGTTTCATATGCCATATACATGTGCACTAACCTAGGCCCCATGATTCATCCATATGCCATATACATGTGCACTAACCTAGGCCCCATGATGCATCACTAACCTAGGCCCCATGATTCATCACTAACCTAGGCCCCATGATTCATCACTAACCTAGGCCCCATGATGCATCACTAACCTAGGCCCCATGATGCATCACTAACCTAGGCCCCATGATTCATCACTAACCTAGGCCCCATGATTCATCACTAACCTAGGCCCCATGATGCATCACTAACCTAGGCCCCATGATGCATCACTAACCTAGGCCCCATGATGCATCACTAACCTAGGCCCCATGATTCATCACTAACCTAGGCCCCATGATGCATCACTAACCTAGGCCCCATGATGCATCACTAACCTAGGCCCCATGATTCATCACTAACCTAGGCCCCATGATGCATCACTAACCTAGGCCCCATGATTCATCACTAACCTAGGCCCCATGATTCATCACTAACCTAGGCCCCATGATGCATCACTAACCTAGGCCCCATGATTCATCACTAACCTAGGCCCCATGATGCATCACTAACCTAGGCCCCATGATTCATCACTAACCTAGGCCCCATGATTCATCACTAACCTAGGCCCCATGATTCATCACTAACCTAGGCCCCATGATTCATCACTAACCTAGGCCCCATGATTCATCACTAACCTAGGCCCCATGATTCATCACTAACCTAGGCCCCATGATTCATCACTAACCTAGGCCCCATGATTCATCACTAACCTAGGCCCCATGATTCATCACTAACCTAGGCCCCATGATTCATCACTAACCTAGGCCCCATGATTCATCACTAACCTAGGCCCCATGATTCATCACTAACCTAGGCCCCATGATTCATCACTAACCTAGGCCCCATGATTCATCACTAACCTAGGCCCCATGATTCATCACTAACCTAGGCCCCATGATTCATCACTAACCTAGGCCCCATGATTCATCACTAACCTAGGCCCCATGATTCATCACTAACCTAGGCCCCATGATTCATCACTAACCTAGGCCCCATGATTCATCACTAACCTAGGCCCCATGATTCATCACTAACCTAGGCCCCATGATTCATCACTAACCTAGGCCCCATGATTCATCCCATTGAATTATTGTTAATGAAACAGTTCGTTCTGAAAAACTCATTAGTATTAAATAATACGGTGCTTAACGGCTCTTATAAACTCTTGTTTTGTAGTCGAAGTACGCTTTATTTGAATAATATGCACAACTATATATTAACAATATAAACTATGTTTTAATTAATATTGATGATTTAGCAACAAAAAAAGCCAGATTCGCCGTTTTTTCTAGTTGTTGTGGGTTTTTTATGGCTGACACCATTACTCTTCCAGATCGTCCCAGTACCTTTAAGGCTTTTATAACGACTGACTATTTACTCAACTAGCTAAGTGTGGTGTAGTGGAAATAAAATCGTTTGATATTGAAAGTCAACCATTAAACCTTACGACCCAAGTCCTTGTTTGTAAGTGTTCTCTCTAATGATTGAACGCTGTGTTTCACTTACATATACATTTTAACATATTTTTTGAAAATTGGTCATTAATTTTCATTTGCATAAGCTTTCGCGCAAAATATTACCAATGTGCCGTAAAACCCCGTTCTATGGTTGCAAGCAATTATGTGACAATATTGACTTCATATGCTGTACATATGTGTATTTTGATGTATCTGTGTATCCAGGGACCTAAAAGATATTTTGTATGTTGAATAGTAAATACCACAGACAATGAGACTGATATTGCCACACTTAAAACATACCAATTATTTCGCAGCAGTCTCTGCTGACCGGAGAGTACGTGAAGGTCTGTTGCGGGTGGTGATTCATTTCCAAATCGTAGCCGTCGTCGTCGTCGGAATCTGAATTTTCGACCAAACCTCGGAGCTCTGAAACAACAGAAATGTCACGTAGTACTTATGATCATGGTGTGTTCGTTGTTGTTTTTAAACACAAAACCAGTATTAACCGTTTCTGTGGTAACTTTGAAATATCTGTCAGCGTTATTACATTATAATTACTGCGCTCTTTCAACTTGTTAGCAAACTGTTATGATACTCGGCAAGCTGTAGCCGGCGTTCAGTCATTAATAATTAAAATATTATATATATCTTATATTTCTTCATAATATTATTTAATAATCTCATTTTTTATACGACCGTTTTGATATTGTGCTCACGGAGGGTGGGAGTACGGACGTACGGGCGTACGGAAGGGCGGACTGGCAAAAGGATTGGTTTCCGATCATTAAAAAGGGAACGCCTGCATGATTGACTTCATGTTTGAGGATAATGTGTATTGCCACATTATCTCGGCAAAGCTCGACAGCAAGCCAGAGCACACCTATAATGCCGGAATTAAGGCCGTTTGATTGTTGAAAATGTTAACATGTATAATCCAGGATATTCTCTTGTTGCTCTGGCTTCTGCCAAGTCATTGAGTACCTTCTTTATTGTTTTTTTTTGTATTTATATATACACGAGCATCTTTGTGTTTTACTTATATTGCCTATTTATTAATGCTACCTTGTTGGTTAGAGAATAGTTCATGGCGGGGATTTCTTTATTTACACTGTCCCGTTTTATTGGGTTGACAGTAGGGTAAGTGTGAGGTTTGGTGCCCTCTAGAACCTGATTTAAACCCCAGCGGCCTTTTTTGCCACTGACCGTTCCAAGGAGGTCCTATTGTCAACCCTTTTGTGTTTGTGATGTCTTATTTGGCCTTTTATTCATCTTTAAATGTGTTCTTTGTTTCTGTGTGTGTTTGTGGTTGACTGTCGTCCTTGAATGCTGACTTATATGTTCGGTTTTTATTGATATAACTTTGGGACATTGTTTATGGCAACAATATCTCGGCCATGTTAGATAACCAGCCAGATAACACCTATAATACTGGAGTTATGGCCTTTCGATTTTGGCGGTGTCCGCTCAACAACCTTATAATTTATAATCCAGTGTTGATGAAACGTGGGGACAATGTTTAGGGGCATAGTTCGATAACATTGTACATGGTCATATAAATAGGAATTACACAGGTATGACGGGCATATATTGTGTTAGTCTTGTTAAGTTTCCTTTCTCCTCTATTGATATCAAGTAGTAATTTGGGATGAACCAATTGCATGCTTTAAAACTACAGACTGGAACCCAAAGCTAGACAAGCCGTCGCATCATATCATTTTGTAAACTTGTTTAATAAATTCAACAATAAATAAGCACTCATGTAACATTCTCTGTTATAGTTAGATATTCCAAAATTGCCATATTTAAAAGTGATTCTTAGAGATTAAGATTAAATTGATTCATTATAATTAATCAATACAAACGCATAAAAAAAACTTTGAAGAAGCTTTAACTGTAAAACAGTAAACATATATAAAAAGTGCAGTATAACGACTAGTGCAATCGAAAAAACTATTACCACGTGCATCTTCGTGCACACTCCTAAGATATGTTTAAAAGAATAACGCTGATAGTGTTACCTGGGTGGGGAATTAAAGAATTGGGTCTAGATATGTTCGGCTCACTCCAAGCACTAACTGGCGTCGGTTCATCTCGACGGTAAGAGTTCAAATGCCGACTGGCACTTGTATTTGGTCGGGATGCTACGACTTGGTCAGTTCGAAAGAACTGAGTCTGACTTTGCGCATGGGCGAGATTTTGTCGTCTGCATGCTGAGCTGTAATTTAGTCTCTGTCGCTCAGCAGACTGGTAAATGTCCTCTATACTAATGGATATCGTGTCCGCAGACGACTGTAATTTCCGTGCATGTGAACCGGAAGTGTGTTTTGCAGGTGCGGATGTGCGAGCAGGTGGCGCTGATCGCGTCATCTGAAATTATACAATACAGTGCCCTTTTCCATTGCAACAAGTCAAACACCATTCAAAACAATAACACAACAACACACAAACATCATACAAAAAACATCAAAATGCGTGCAATGCTTACCCAAACCCGTGTATTCTTGCAACTGCAACTGGCAATAACGTCCACGTTTTAAAGGTATGATATGTGATCGTAGACGGCAGGCGATTTCTTAGAATTAAATAATTTAAAATCTTAATTATCTTAAATCATTAAGCATCACATTAAATGTAACTCCCGTTGGTTGCGCGGTCTAGGATTATATATATCTAAATGGCACAGAATGTTGTTCTTAAAATAACCGCATATCATACAACTTGAAGAGTGTCGACACTACCTTTAAAAGTGCATAACACCGGCTTACTGTGAACACACATACCTTAGCAACACTTTTAAGTTCCTTTTTTTATATTATACAATGTTGAAACGTCGTTGTTATACCTAAAATAAACATATAATATGAAAAATATGTGTGTAACGGTCTTGAAGAAGAAGAAGAAGAAGAAGAAGAAGAAGAAGAAGAAGAAGAAGAAGAAGAAGAAGAAGAAGAAGAAGAAGAAGAAGACATTTTGGGGAATTGAAAATAAACGATGGAATTTTATAAAGAAAAACCTACCTCTACTGAGAGATTAATTCCCTTCATTTTAGGAAGCATTAATCCCAATTTTGGAAAACGTATTCCCTCGTACTTCATGAATTTCGATTCATGTCCATTTACAAAACGTAGCTTCTTTTTAACTAACATTTCTTATTTCATTCACAAAATATATTCAAAAAAATAATAAATGATCCCTTATCGTTTTCAAAATACTGAGTCATCAGGTGCATGCAAATTTAAACTATATGAGATTTAGTAAACACATTCAAAATGGAAAAAAAAATCAATGATGAGCATACACTATTTTAAAAATGTTATTTCTCTGGTGTAACGGCTTATTAATCCGGACTAATAAAGCTCACTGTCTATATTCAAACGACGGGTGTCAAAACGAACGAATAATCACTTTAAAAAATAAATAATTTCAGATTGAAAAGTAACAGCCGATCTTGGTGTGCACACGACTTAAATCAACATGAATACGATATTGCCACATTTTATCTAAGTAAAAATAAATTTGAAATTAATTCTTAAATGGAACTGTGTCGTAATTCCAATAATGGGATCTCTTTCAAACTAAACTGTGAAATGGAGATAAACATAATTAAAATAAATGGGACTTAAACCCATTTTTCCATTAAAATTGAACCAGTCACAGTTCGCTTTAGAAAATGCTTTTTCGTGTATGGATATATTCTGATTATTCCGGCAAAGCCTTCACATGTGTCAATTTGTGTTTTCCTATGAATGAAAAGTAAATTATTTAGTAATCTTTCGTTGAACGTAATGAAAAATATGTATTCACCAACACGAATAATGGGTAAGTATTAACACACCACACACAGAAAAAAACACAATTGTATTCTATTCTTCTGTTTAAAAGTAAAAAAGAAATGTTATTTCAAGATCTCAATCTTGGCGGCTTTTACTGAAAGGTAATTTATAGTAGTCATAAATCTAAAATAATGTTTACAAAACAAGGCCACTACTTTTTCACTTTTGCTTTCAATAACTGTCGTTTATCATTGCTGATTTACCAATGACACGCTTTCTGTGGAATGTTTGAATATACAACTAGGTATCGGTATGTCGTCTGTATCATTAGTGATACAGAACACTGTATTTTACAATAACATGTATCAGGGATTGGAATAAATATTACAACGAAAACGAAGCGTAGTATTTCGTGTTACAAGCGGTCATTAAATGGTGGCTGATTTCTGCAAGTTTCATTCATTTTTTCGTTCTTTCGCGGCGAAATAACGAAAACACGAAAAGTTAAAGCATTTAGTTGCGTTGTTTCGTGGTCAAACGTTTTGACTTTTCGTGTTTTCGGCGCCGAAACAAGCCACCATATCATAACAAGGCAACTAAATGTTTCAATGTTTCGTGTTTTCGCTATTTCGCTCCCGTAAGAACTGACACATATCAGCCTCCATACAGTATGAATTGGGTTTCATCTTATGACTGGTACCCTTCTATGCTACCATGCTTACAAATACGGGCACCAGTTGACACTGTAGATTTGGCGACTTTTCGTCTTCGACTTTTCGCCTTGTATTAAAAGGCCGAACATTCGCGAAGTCGCGATATCGAAATGGCGACATACCTAATACCGTCTTTTCAATTTGCTACAATCCCTATTGGTTTTGAGGATCACATGTTCATCTCCAATGATTGAATGATTGTAGTGAAGACGATGATGGTCTTTTCGACTTTGAATATTGCTAGTATATGATTCTAAGAATTTCAACCTCTAAAGGTGCCAAGGAAAAACGAGTTTCAATAGGAAAAGGAGTGTAAATCCCTATTTGTTATAAAGAAAAACATTTCAATGGTATTAATGAAGAAGGATGTATCCTAAGGAAGAACACGTTTTAATGAATGAATTATAGTCTCAAATTGCCTTAAGGAAAAACTAGTTTCCTTGCCTAATGGTCCTTGTGGGGGAGTTTCTTACGGAGCCCCACAGGGGACATGCAGAAAATATCATTTAAAACGTTCGAGAGCGTTCGCACGCTGTATCTTCTAGCATTCTGACACCGTAGTAGAGCGTTCTCATACTGTAGTAGAGCGGGGCTCCGTAGTTTCTATCCATAATGCAATCAGGAAAAAATAATACAATGTTCCTAATGAAGAAGGATGGGTTCGAAAGAAGAACACGTTTTAATCATGTAGTTCCTAAGCAAGAACTAATTATAATCTCTAATTGCCCTAAGAAAAAAAAGAGTGTCAATCCCTAATGGTCATAGGGAAAAATACATTGTTTATGTTATTCGGAGCCTCCATAGAGAGAAGAAAAGGATACGAAGGAATCCAGGAAACGGCACTACTCTTACGTAACGTGATCGGAGGATAAATGCCGATACACGGGCTATGGTAATACGAGTTTCAACAAACCCTAATGGTTCTAGGGAAATTAAATCGAGTTTTACGTCCCGTTATCACATCCTTTTATATTATATAGAGACAGCAACACCAAAGGGAGATGACATGAACAATGAATTTTCCCACCAGACATGCCTCCGCCTGTGAGTGAATCCACGCGGAGCAGAGGTATTAAAGCACAAACGCTATCCACTAAGCTACCGAGATGCAAAGAGAAAACACAATTGTCAATCCTCAACGCTAATAAACTGACCCGGTCGATCGATCGGTCGGTCGCTGAATGACTGACTTGTCTGGCTGGGCTGGCTATATGGGGTGGCTGACTGGCTACTAATTAGTCTGATCAAAACAGTTTGATACTCGACATGGAAAAAGTTCAAAAATATGTAGTGGCTTTGTTTTGAAATCATGTGAAGAATACAATACGATTTGACTAGCCTTGGACTCCAATACCGCGTTGAGTATTTATATGATACTTTAAGTATAATGATACATTGTCATTGACACAAGTCTTACTAAAGTCATTTGTTCTTATCTGTAACTGTACAAAGTATTTAAACCATAAATCGATCTGCCACGCCGCTACCTAAACACCGAATACAAATATTGGGTTGAAGGCTTCTTCTATCGATATAAAAGTGTATTTAAACAAAGACTTCGCGTTGTGGACTTTCTGTAACTTAATATCATTTGCTCCGAGGTATAATGATACATAAGTATGCTTTACTATTTATATGACATTAAAAGAAAGTAAGAATGCTTTCAACGTTTAAAGAAAAATACCTCGTTCATTCGTGATAATATTGACTTTTTATGCACGCTAAATCGTTAATAGCTTAATAAAATGTAAACTTAAATATACAACATGTATCCAGGGAATGCATGTATAAATGAAGCAGACTTCGTTTCCTGTCTTGTTGGAATTAAATTTTGTTTAACGGCTCATCAAAACAGTATATGATATTCAGAGCAGCCCTAACGATATGGGAAGGATACATAGAAATCCGAGAACATTTCCTACTCTTATATACTAACGAATATATTCATATGGTCCTTTAACGTGCTCAGAGGATATGGACTCCGAACGATAAGATATAAAAGTGCCAAAGGAACGTGTCTTGGCCAAGAACACACCTGCGGAACTCAGTGACACCGCTGATGGTTAAACCCGGATCCTCCGGTTTTAAGTTCCCCGCGCTATTTCCTGGGCCACGCCAGCTAGAATGAGTACAATCAGACGTATTCCAATTTGATTTTAATTGCATTAACCTAATAAAGTCATAGTGTAACTGTCGGTGATATAAGTGTACCTTCCATAGTGTAACTGTCGGTGATATAAGTGTACCTTCCATAGTGTAACTGTCGGTGATATAAGTGTACCTTCCACAGTGTAACTGTCGGTGATATAAGTGTACCTTCCATAGTGTAACTGTCGGTGATATAAGTGTACCTTCCACAGTGTAACTGTCGGTGATATAAGTGTACCTTCCACAGTGTAACTGTCGGTGATATAAGTGTACCTTCCATAGTGTAACTGTCGGTGATATAAGTGTACCTTCCATAGTGTAACTGTCGGTGATATAAGTGTACCTACCATAGTGTAACTGTCGGTGATATAAGTGTACCTTCCATAGTGTAACTGTCGGTGATATAAGTGTACCTTCCACAGTGTAACTGTCGGTGATATAAGTGTACCTTCCATAGTGTAACTGTCGGTGATATAAGTGTACCTTCCATAGTGTAACTGTCGGTGATATAAGTGTACCTTCCACAGTGTAACTGTCGGTGATATAAGTGTACCTTCCACAGTGTAACTGTCGGTGATATAAGTGTACCTTCCATAGTGTAACTGTCGGTGATATAAGTGTACCTTCCATAGTGTAACTGTCGGTGATATAAGTGTACCTTCCATAGTGTAACTGTCGGTGATATAAGTGTACCTTCCATAGTGTAACTGTCGGTGATATAAGTGTACCTTCCATAGTGTAACTGTCGGTGATATAAGTGTACCTTCCACATACAACTTATACTTAATAACTTGGTATAGTCAACTATAGAGCTAGTGCAGTATGTGGTCCAGTGTCCAGTGGTAGGGGATATAGGGGGCAGTATCAATCTGTAGTGATGCTTTATGTGGCAATAACAGTATATAGCAACAGTATATGATATAGGGGGCAGCGTCAATCTGTAGTGATGGTATATGTGACGATAACAGTATTAATCTGTAGACTAGTGATGGTATATGTGGCAATAACAGTATATCGAGACGGTATTTCATATATGGGGGTCAGTGTCAATCTGTAGTGATGGTATATGTGACGATAACAGTATATCGAGACGTTATATGATATAGGGGACAGTGTCAATCTGTAGTGATGGTAAATGTGACGATAACAGTATATCGAGACGGTATATGATATAGGGAACAGTGTTAATCTGCAGTGATGGTATATGTGGCAATAACAGTATATCGAGACGGTATTTCATATAGGGGTCAGTGTCATCGTGACGGTATATGATATAGGGGCAGCGTCAATCTGTAGTGATGGTATATGTGACGATAAAAGTAAATAGAGACGGTATATGATATAGGGGACAGTGTCAATCTGTAGTGATGGTATATGTGACAATAACAGTACATCGAGACGGTATATGATATAGGGGACAGTGTCAGTCTGTAGTGATGATATATGTGACAATAACAGTACGTCGAGACGGTATATGATATAGGGGCAGCGTCAATCTGTAGTGATGGTATATGTGACGATAACAGTATATAGAGACGGTATATGATATAGGGGACAGTGTCAATCTGTAGTGATGGTATATGTGACAATAACAGTATATCGAGACGGTATATGATATAGGGGACAGTGTCAGTCTGTAGTGATGATATATGTGACAATAACAGAACATCGAGACGGTATATGATATAGGGGCAGCGTCAATCTGTAGTGATGGTATATGTGACGATAAAAGTATATAGAGACGGTATATGATATAGGGGACAGTGTCAATCTGTAGTGATGGTATATGTGACAATAACAGTATATCGAGAAGATATATGATATAGGGGACAGCGTCAATCTGTAGTGATGATATATGTGACAATAACAGTATATCGAGAAGATATATGATATAGGGGACAGCGTAAATATGTAGTGATGGTATATGTGACGATAACAGTATATCGAGACGGTATATCATATAGGGGACGGTGTCAATATGTAGTGATGGTATGTCGGACCGTATTTGGTACAAAAACGAATATGGTACAAATGTACCATATTCGGCCGAATATGGTACAAATGTACCATATTCGGACCGAATATGGTACAATTTTCGACCGAATATGGTACAAACATTGTACCATATTCGGTTGGAATAAGTTTGTCTATGCTCGCCAAAACGTATTTGGTACATACCAAAAAAACTCATAAAATGAAAATGGCCTACGTATATGGTACATAAATTATGTATTTCTTAATAAATGAAATAGTCTGCCAATGTGTAAACTTTTTTTCAAACTCAAATACATTGTATTAACCTAATATTGGAAGTGACAAAAGTATCATCATCATCATCATCATCATCATCATCATCGTCGTCGTCGTCGTCGTCGTCGTCGTCGTCGTCGTCGTCGTCGTAACTAGCAGTAACAGAAACAGCTAACCTAACCACACTTTACATGGATTTTGCTGGTTGTGTAACTGTTTCGCCGGCTAGCTCAGTCGGTTGCGCGTCAGATTGGCACGCAGGCGGCCTGGGTTCGATTCCCGGGCGGGCCAGATACTTTCGTGGAGATTGGTCACGAAATGATTTCTACGGCCATTCTTCCCCTACCGCTGTTTCAAGTAGGGCAGTTGTCAATTACTGGCGAATGTATCTGCTTAGTACTGGTTACTAAGTACTAGTACTCTAAGACTAGAGACGTGCTTGCTCCAGGTAACTCTGTAAAAGTTTGAGGATTATCGCATTTTGGTTGTGTTCATAGAGTGTGAACTTGTAAGGGTAAAGGTAGGCGAGCAAATCCATGAAGCGCGCCAGCGCTTCTTGGAAAATTTGATCTTATCATCATTACAAAACTTTTGTCATCATCATCACCATCGACCGAAAAACATCGCAGTTATCATCATCACATTTTTGTGATCTTCATTACGATGATGATAATGGTGATGATGATGATGGTGTTGATGATGATGATGATGACCTTGATGATTGTGGTGATAATGATGGTGATGATGATGACAATGATGATAAAAGTTTGTGATGATGATGATGACGGTAATTTTGATCGTCGTCATCATCATCAAAACTTTTGTCATCATCATGACGATGATGATGATAATGGCGTTAATGGTGACGATGATGATGATGGTGTTAATGGTGACGATGATGATGTAATTGATGATGATGACAATGGTGATGATGATTGGGGTTTGATGATTGTGATGATGATAACTGCGATGTTTATCGGCCGATGATAATGATTATAATGATGATGATGAAAAAAGTTTTTTATTATGTTGACGCCAATGATTACCGGCCGCCGATGATGATGATTATGATGATGATGATGATGATGCTGATGATGATTATGATGATGATGATGATGATGATGATGATGACGATGATGATTATTTTCATGATGGTATTGATGACGTTGATGCAAATTGTAGTTATGATGATGATGATGATGATGATGATGATGACGATGATGATTATTTTCATGATGGTATTGATGACGTTGATGCAAATTGTAGTTATGATGATGATGATGATGATGATGATGATGACGATGATGATGATGACGATGACGATGATGAGTGTGTACCATATTCGGAACGAATGTGGTACATTTTTCATCCGAATATGGTACAAGTTTGTACCATATTTGGTCAGGCATTTTACCCCAAAACTGCAGATACGTATATGGTACAATTAGACAGTTGTACCATATTCGGCCGAATATGGTACAAATTTGTACATATTCGTTTTTGTACCAAATACGGTCCGACATGGTATATGTGACGATAACAGTATATAGCGACGGTATATTATGTAGGGGACAGTGTCAATCTGTAGTGATTGTATATGTGACGATAACAATATATCGAGACGGTATATCATAATGGGGACAGTGTCAATCTGTTGTGGTGGTATATGTGACAATAACAGTATATCAAGACGGTATATGATATATGTGACAATGTCATTATGTAGTGATGTTATTTGTGACAATAACAGTATATCGAGACGGTATATGATATAGGGGACAGTGTCAATCTGTAGAAATGGCATATGTGACGATGGTAGTATATAGCGACGATATATGTTATAGGTGGCAGTGTCTATTTGTAGTGATGGTATATTTGACGATGGCAGTCTATCAAAACGGTATATTGTATATAGGGCAGTGTCAATCTGTATTGATGGTATATGTGACTATGACAGTATATCGAGATGGTATATGTTATATGGGGTGGGGGGATGGGGCGGGGGGGGGGGGGAGTCGGGGGATGGGGCGGGGGGTGTATGTTTAGTGTCAATCTGTAGTGATGGTATATGTGACTATGACAGTATATCGAGACGGTATGTTGTATTAGGGGCAGTGTCAATCTGCAGTAATGGTATATGTGACGATGAAAGTATATAGCGACGGTAAATGGTATAGGGGACAGTGTCAATCTGCAGTGATTGTATATGTGACGATAACAGTATCTAGCGGCGGTATATGATATAGAAGACAGTGTCAATCTGTAGTGATGGTATATGTGACTATGCCAGTATATAGCGACGGTATATTATATAGGGACAGAGTCAATCTACAGTTATGGTATATGTGACTATGAAAGTATGTAGCGACGGTATATGATATAGGGACATTGTCAATCTGCAGTGATGCTATATGTTACGATAACAGTGTACAGCGACGTTATATGGTATAGGGGCAGTCTCAATCTGCAGTGATGGTATATGTGACTATGACAGTATATCGAGACGGTATGTTGTATTAGGGGCAGTGTCAATCTGCAGTAATGGTATATGTGACGATGGTAGTATATAGCGACGGTATATGGTATAGGGGATAGAGTCAATCTGCACTGATGGTATATGTGACGATAACAGTATCTAGCGACGGTATATGATATAGGGACAGTGTCAATCTGCAGTAATGGTATATGTGACGATAATAGTATATAGCGACAGTATATAGTATAGAGGGCAGTATCAATCTGCAGTGATGCTATATGTGACGATGGCATTATATAGCGACGGTATAAGATATAGGAGACAGTGTCAATCTATAGTGCTGGTATATGTGACTATGCCAGTATAAAGCGACGATATATGGTATAGGGAACAGTTTCAGTCTACAGTTATGGTATATGTGACTATGAAAGTATGTAGCGCCGTATATGATATAGGGACAGTGTCAATCTGCAGTGATGATATATGTGACGATGGCATTATTTAACGACGGTATATGGTATAGGAGACAATGTCAATCTGTAGTGATGGTATATATGACTATGCCAGTATAAAGCGACGGTATATGGTATAGGGGACAGTGTCACTCTACAGTTATGGTATATGTGACTATGAAAGTATGTAGCGACGATATATGAATATAGGGACAGTGTCAATCTGCAGTGATGATATATGTGACGATAACAGTGTATAGCGACGGTATATGGTATAGGGGCAGTGTCAATCTGCAGTGATGGTACATGTGACGATGGCAGTATATATCGACGGTATATGGTATAGGAGACAGTGGCAGTCTGCAGTGATGGTATATGTGACTATGCCAGTATATAGCGACGGTATATGGTATAGGGACAGTGTCAATCTACAGTGATGGTATATGTGACGATAACAGTATATAGCGACTGTATATAGTATATGGAGCATTGTCAATATGTAGCGATGGTAAATGTGACTATGAAAGTATATAGCGACGGTGTATGTTATAGGAGGCAGTGTCAATCTGCAGTGATGGTATATGTGACTATGAAAGTATATATCGACGGTATATGGTATAGGGGACAGTGTCAATCTGTAGTGTGTGACTATGCCAGTATATAGCGACGGTCTATGTTATAGGAGGCAGTGTCAATATGCAGTGATCGTATATGCGACGACGGCATTATATAGCGACGGTATATGGTATAGGGGACAGTGTCAATCTGCAGTGATATTATATGTGACTATGACTGTATATAGCGACGGTATTTGTTATTGTGGATGATAATAAGATGAAGGGAACATGTATGCCATAGGAGACGATGAAAAAATATTTAATAACGATATGGTTTAGGGAAGGTTGACAGTATACACGCTGTATGTGATATAGATTAAAATTTACCTTAAACAAGAAGCAAATTCACCCTCGTAAGCATACATGCTTATATACTCATTGTGTCACTGGTCTTCATATCCTAAGACATTGTATAACATAGAAGCAGGCCTGCCAAATCTCCAGACTTAGAAATTTTTCTCCAGATCACCGGATTTAGATCTAAATCGCATTTACAAGTATTCCTAATAGCATAAGGGTGTAAAAATCCTGCAAACACTAAGTCGCGCATATAATTTTCTATAAATTTTAAAAAGTTAAATCTCGGGTTTTTTAGGTTAGACGTTTTGGCGTCCATAGAAAATGAATAAGACATAGCATTTATTGACGAGTGACATATCGCATTATGAGCAGATTAAATAAGCATGCATGTCTGATATATTTGTATTCTTATAATATACTGAAACGAAAAAGAAACGCAGCTCAGGATTTCCGCTATATATTGTATACGTGTACAATATGCTTACGCGGCTACGTAAGACCTTTTCTTTTGGAAAAAAGAGACTAAATCAACACATAACACAGCACATACTATTCCTTTAAAGTTTCATTATTGACAGAGTACGTGTTTGGCTCAAGCATGTGAGTAAACGTACGATGCAACATTTTCTTTACGTTAAATACAGTACTGAAATGGCTCAATTTTTCAAAGAGGAACTTCAGCATTTAAGAATTTCTTGTTACAAAGTGTAAGTTGTGATTAAAACGTCTAAAACATCACAGTTGTGTCCCTTCTCTAACTAACTTATAAAACATCTTGGATTTTTTTTTTGAATATTATGTGGAATTAAGTGTGCAGTAAATACAATATATAGCGGAACTTCCCGAGTAGCGTTTCTTTTTCGCTTCAGTATATATAAATATCAATTGAAACAATTGAATTGGATTTTATTGTCGCACCAACAGCAAAGGTCATATGGGCGGCTTTCCAGCTTACATTGGTGGAGGAAGACCCCAGGTGCCTCTCCGGGCAATTTTCGTGCACGAGTGGGCGCCTGTGTAGAACCACCGACGTTCCGCAAGCCAGCTGGATAGCTTCCTCAAAATAAAGATTCCTAGGCCCCTGTGAGATGGAACCCACAGCGGTGAGGGGCAAGTGATTTCATTTCAGAGACGCTAGCCACAGACGCCTCATCTACTTTACAGGTTAAGAACTACCAATTCTAGACGAGCTATCCCTCATACGCGTTGCCCTCATACGCGTTCCACTCTCAGTTGGCAAATCTTAATTTCTTGTCCCATTCTCAATGTCCCATACTTTGTGGGTAAATCTGACCTGTGTTCCACTCTCAGTTGGAAAATCTGAATTCCTTGTCCCACTCTTAATGTCCCACACTTTGTGGGTAAATCTGAATGGGCTAATCTGACCCCGTGTCCCGATCTCAGTGGGCAAATTTAACTCCCATGTCACACTCTGAGTGAGCAATGTCCCATTCTCAGTGGGGTAATCTGGCCCCCGTGTCCCACTCTCAGTGGGAAAATCAGACCCCCATATCCGACTCACAGTGAGCAAATCAGACCCCCGTGTCCCACTCTTAGTGGACAAATCTAACCCCCGTGTCCCATTCTCAATGGGCAATCTGACTCCCATGTCCCACTCTCAGTGGGTAATCTGATCCCCGAGTCCCACTCTCAAAGGGTAATTTGACCCCCGTGTCCCACTCTCAATGGGTAATCTGACCCCATGTCCCACTCTCAGTGGACAAATCTGACCCCGTGTCCCACTCACAGTGAACAAATCTGACCCCCGTGTCCCACTCACAGTGGATAACTCTTACCCGCGTGTTCCACTAATAGTGGACAAATCTGACCCCGTGTCCCACTACCAGTGAGCAAACTGACCCCGTGTCCCACTCTCAGTTGGAAAATCAGATTCCCGCGTCCCACTCCCAGTGGGAAAATCAGACCCCGTATCCCACTCTCAGAGAGCAAATTAGACCCGTATCCCACTCTTAGTGGACAAAACAGACCCCGTGTCCCAATCGCGGTGGGAAAATCAGACCACCATGTCCCACTCTCAGTGAGCAAATCAGAACCCCGTGTCACACTCTCAGTGAACAATCAGACCCCCGTGTCCCACTCTCAGTGAACAATCAGACCCCCGTGTCCCACTCTCAGTGAACAATCAGACCCCCGTGTCCCACTCTCAGTGAACAACCAGACCCCCGTGTCCCACTCTCAGTGAACAATCAGACCCCCGTGTCCCACTCTCAGTGAACAATCAGACCCCCGTGTCCCAGTCTTTGTGGACAAATCAGACCCCAATGTCTCACTCTTAGTAGACAAATCTAACCCCCTTTCCCACCCTCAGTGGGAAACTCTGATCCCTTTGTTCCACTCTCAGTGGGAAAATCTCACCACGCGTCCCAATCTTAGTGAGAAATTCAGATCCTAAGCCCCACGTTCGGTGGGTAAATGTTACCCCCCGTGTCAAACTCTCGGAAATAGTGACAAGATTTTTAGGTGAAAAGAAAACTTACTTAAACTGTGCTGTTTATAAAAGGGCCATATAAAAGCATGTACCTTACACACAACATTGACGCATACGTACCTTGCGGCGATATATTTCAGGAATCCTCATATTTGCTCTGCGTTAATAACTAAGATATTTACTAAATCCTGATAAGTCCGAATCAATACCTTAAGATAGTGTATTATGCGCAACCTTATACATGATACACATTCCGATGAAATCTGTAACAGTCCGCTTTGCTAACCACAATTAAAACAATACAGTGACATTGTTCATACATTTCACGCACTGTGTTATGATTCAAACATGCTGTGAACTAGTTGTTTTAAATGCCACATCAATGGTGTCTGATCTGATCAGATAACTTTTATCAATACCATAATAAAGGGCACGTTACTATAGCACTCTGATTTTCGTTTAATCTGCTGATAATATCTTCAATCAATATAAACATAACAGCGAAGAAACCAATTAATGGCAAACGGGCTTCCGCAAATCCTAGGTTCTTATTAAAAATAAATCCATAGTTTATCGATATACCACATGCTATTTAATGATTGTTCATATTTTAATATTTGATCTGCAAGAACGGTGAGCCTAACGGCTATGTTATTATCGTATTTACATTAAACAGAAATTATTTGAAATTCAGATAGTAGTTAAGCCAAAAGGAATTACACGCTGTGTGTGCACACTAAAATACCCTTTGAATGACATTCAAATCGTGTTTAATTTATTTAGTTTTTCAACAATGGTTGATAGATAAAGTATCTCGGTGTCGACGGGGAGAGATAATATAACGGTAATAGGGCCCTATTGAAAAATGTCTTATCCCAATTCATGTTGGTTCAAAGCGGAACCTTTAACTTGCACCCGGTATTCGTCCGATACAATGCCAGATTACGCGGGATTGTACTTTGGAACCAATTGAACCATATGATTGATAGACCGTTAATTTTTCTGACAAAGAAGGGCTGTAGGTTAATCTCTCAAATCTCATTGTTATCGGCTCTATAATACCTCCATGAGGTATTGTGAGGTATTGTTTTACTACACAAAATATAATATTCAATAAGCAAGATAAGTTGAAGGAAAACAAATATAAAACTGAGTGTGTATTTGTTTATAAATATATAAATATTGTTTTTTATATACATTGTAAATCCAGATAGAAATAAAATACATGTTGTTTTTTTCATTTTCTTGTAATTAAATTTCGTATGGGTACATTTGAATCGTATTCCAACATTCCTGCACAACAAATGTGATTTATTTTCGGATGAGCTATGTTCAACTTTGGTGCACGTGCAACTCGATAGACCGATGTTTATGTAAATCGATTGAAATTCGAAATGTCATGCTACAGGCATTAGAAGTTTCTATTAGTATATAGAGAATAATAAACGGGTATTTTCATATCACATATCTATATCAGGCCCGAAACGCCATACCAGCCTTAGAGCTTTAGCCCGAGGGCTGATATGAGTCGAGGGCCTGGTATATGGTGTGATATGAAAATCAACATTTTGTATTCTATTTATCATATAGTTCATAGGTGATAGATACACAGCAATTATGTTTTATTTAGCTTTATTTAAAATGAAAGTCATTAAATTTGAAATTGTTTAAGGAAAATGAATTGTCAAAAGTGGTTATTTCATTCTATTTATCATATACTTCAGCTTTGTCGAAATTTCAACTTCAGTTCACTCAGTACGCTGTTATCCAGGGAGAAAAAAAAGTTTAGAACTAGTCCATTCTGATGTGCTCATGTGGTACGCAACATTTAATTTTGTCCGAAATCTTATTGAAAATGAATTCCATTGAATTTGAAATTTTCCAATCAAGGTGAATTGTCATAAGTGGTTATTTTATCCACGGATAATGATTCTATAGCCAATAATCTGCCGCGAAAACAGGATGGAAGTAAATAATGAAACGCAGACGACAAACAATACCCGTGACAAATCGTATACAATCGTAATTAATCGGTTATTTCCGTATCACTTCGGTAACATGATCGAGATGATCGTTCAGTTATTTCCGTGATATGACATTTTTTCACCGTATATTTTACGCGTGTGATAAAACTTTATTGCCCGGCAACGAAATCCTGATTGATATAACCAGCTAGGTCTATGTTGTATCGTATATTCAAAAACAGCATATTTGTAGGGAAGTACATGATAAAAATCGTATACAATCGTAACTTATCGGTAATTTTCGTGCTACTGCGGTAAAAAAATCGGTTATTTCCGTGATATGACTTTTTCACCCGTGAGATAAAGCTTTATTGCCCGTAACTAAATTGTGACTGATATGATGTCGTATAGTATACTGAAAGAAAAAAGAAACGCGACACGGAAATTTCTGCTATATATTGTATATACTGCACACTTAATTCCATATATATTTTAAGGAAATCCGAAGATGTTTTGTGAAAAACAAAAAGCTGCATTTAGTTAGAGAAAGGACATAACTGTGATGTTGTAGACGTTTTATTCATAGTACATGTTGCAACAAGAAATTCGTAAATGTTGAAGTTCCTCTTTGAACAATTGAGCCAGTTCAGTACTGTATTTAACGTAAAGAGGTTGCAATATGCTTGAGCCAACTGCGTACTCTGTCAATAATGAAACTTTGCCGGAATACTATTTGCTGTGTTACGTGTTGTTTTAGGGTTTTTTTCCGAAAGGAAAGATCTTACGTAGCCATATACCATTCGAATAACAGCAGCATATTGTACATACAATTTCCGTGTCGCGTTTCTTTTTCCTTTCAAAAACAACGTTTTATAGGCAAGTGTGTGATAAAATGGTTTATTAGTGCTTTATGTCATTGCTTAAATTCCGGATGTAGATGATGGCTGGGGTGATAATTGAACGTGATATAAAGCCCTGATGATGGCGAATTCTTAAACCATTTTGTTGTGTTGCTGTTGTTATTTGTTTGTTTAAGACAGGTTTGACCCCCGCCCCAACACATCCCCCCCCCCCACCCCCATTTTTACTCGCAGATCTGGGGTTACAATGGACGCAAAGGCTATTATAGTCGTGCTTAGCGAGTTAAGGGTTAAAAGAACTAATGATAACCAAAACACTGTTGTTTTAGTATTGATGAAGATGGATGGCACCATATGGATGGTGACATTATAGGAAGGTATTGACTGCAATTATCCCTATAGTCTTGAAACACACCAATATGTCTCAAAACATGCCGAGATTTACTAACGTATTGTTTCGTGACATGCCGAGATTTACTAACGTATTGTTTCGTGACATGCCGAGATTTAAGATTTTGGTGCAGTGGTGTCTATACTGTCTTGAGATAGGTATGTTTACTTTTATAAATAATATGCCTTTCTATAAGACACCAGGTCTCAGTGTAAGACACACAGCCTCAATAAGCTAATACTTAGACATATAAGAAGAACGAAAAGAAAATGAAGAAAATGAAACACGTTTAGATCTGAAAATGTCGAAACGTCCGTGGCCGAGTGGTTATAGTCTCCGACTTGAAATCAAATGCCACTCATCGCTGTGGGTTCGAACCCTCGTGGGACCAGGAATCTTTATGTGAGAATGTTATCTAGCTGGTTTGCGGAACGCCTGAGTTGCTACCCAGGTGCCCGCCCGTGCACGAACATTGCCCGGAGAGGCACCTGGGATCTTCCTCCACCAATAGAAGCTGGAAAGTCGCAATATGACCTAAGATGTTGATGTGACTGTGAAAATCAATTGTTTAAGTAAATTTAAAATATTTTTTTATGAATTTGATAAACTTTGTAACAATTAAGGCTATCTATCGCAACTTTGAGAATCATGTGTCATGTGACTTAATAAATCTTGCTGTATACTTCATATAGATTAACCATGTACTAAAATAGTAAGAATACTGTTTATACTTTACCTTTCTCTGCCTAGCAAGCTGTGATCTTGACCTTTGACCTCTAGATGCGGTAGATACAGAAGATGCCGGGCGTCTGTAACTAGAAGCCGGTCTGTAGTTGGCCACACATGACGTCGTATATTCCACGAGAAGCATGATGACAAAATCGGCGCGTGTTCTCACGATATGTCTAACTTATTAACGGGATGTGGTGTTTAACACGTAACACGTAATAATAATGTACTCCGTTTGTTCAGAGACGAAAGATCTATGGTGTGTTCAAATATTTTCAAAATTACCTATAAAACAGATTTTTATCACCGGCGCATTTCTGCATGCTCAAATATTCTAACTAACTTTGGTTTATTATCCAGCAATGTGTCAACATTAATGCCACTTGTTCACTCCTTCAAGTAATCCTGAAACAACTATTATTTCGAAGACTTTGTCGCTTTTTTCTCTAACAAGTAGTCCAACGTTTCAAAATTTAGCATCCGCTTGTTTCAGAGTAACGTCAAACATTATGACTGGTTGGTATCCAGAACGTCACTGCGTGTCTTCGGTTCAATATGCAGTGGCTCCTCGACACATATCTTAAAAAGATTTCACAAATGACAATTTGTACTTCTTCAATCAGATTATAAAAGAGACCGATACAATCAACGTGTTTTATTGATACTTCCCAGACTTCATACATATAGTTGTTGATAAGAAGAATGTCTGTAAGACAAACAAATGTATCTCAAAACGCATTTTGTTTCCGACTTTTGTTTAACGCCATCGTTCTAACTATGATACATATCATGACTATAGGTGGTTCTATAAACCCAACAATGCCGGTATTAAGAGATTAATGGATTAACGGAGCGGTCATAAGGCGAAAACAATGGGTCATAGTACAAGCCTTCGTGTATTGAGTACCATAAACATCGAGCAATCGGGCGGATAAAACGAGTATACCCCGTAAAGGCATACGTAAAGTAAGTACTAAACATCATAGATCACAGGAAGCCGAGTGGAGGTACTACATTTGAGAATGGGTGTCTATTATGTTGTTGTCCAAGTCGCCACAAAATTGTATTTTTCAAATTTATTTTTAGCTGTGGTGGCCATCTTGTATTCAGGTTATCCTGATTTTTTTATTTAGGATCAATAGCAACATTTCTGTGAAGTTTCATGAACATCCATCAGGAAGTTCTAGAGGAGTAGTCGCCACAAAAAAAGTTTATGTACAGACGGATGGACGACCACCACGACATATGCTTTGATGATCTTTGATAAGAAGAGCTAAAAACACTTGTCAGAGCATGTCTTGTATTATTTTTCTTGATACTTTTCTTGATTCAACACCGCTTTAATAGTCTTTAAGTTAAACTGTAATAGTTATTGCCTTCCAAAATGTTACACTGTAATAGTTATTGCCTTCCAAAATGTTACACTATAAAAGTTATTGCCTTCCAAAAGCATGTATATACAATGCCTTGCAACGGTAAATAAATGTTCGATAGGTTCTAGCCACCACAAAAAATATTTATGTCCCATAGGTTCTTGCGACAAAAAGGTTATGTCCGATAGGTAACGACGACCAAACGATAAATTGTGTCTGTCATTTCAACTTCCGGCAAAATGTAAGATGGCCACCACGGCTTAAACAAGAGCTGTCAGAGGACAGCGTAGCTCGACTATTTCGAATTTTTAGAGAACAAGAAATGATACGGCCGGCATACCATCAGAAAAACAAGTGAAAAAAAAGGGGCGAGCTGGATGTGTCAAGAAGGAAAACAGTGGAATTTTCATTAAATCGAGGGCCGCAATTTTTCCGTGATGACACGGAGGTAATTTCATAATAACCCTTTCAAAGGATACATAATGGAAATTTTATAAGTTGAAAATTTGAAGAAAATATGTTAGAAGTATATGTAAATGCATTTGACCTTTGACCCCTTTGTGACCTTGACCTTTCATTCAATGATGTTGAACTCAATATATACGATCATAGTCCCATTTATAATAGAGTATGTAAGTCTGATGATGATAAAAACTGTTGACGTTATTTACATGTTAACACATAAATGCAATTTGTGACCATGAACTTTGACCTATAGACCCCATAAGATCCTTCGAACAGTCGAGCTAAAAATATCACATTATTTGTAAAGTTTGACCCAGGAAATAGGTCCACAAAGGTGGGGAAGAAGCATTGTAACCATCTGTTAATGCCCAGTAAGTGTATATATGGTTATAGGGTAGGTATCTCAACGGTTTACAAGTTATGACCCAGGGGCTATGTCACCAGGGGTGGGGAAGGAGTCCAGGGTCATTGCTGGTTGGATGATAGTATCCGTCTGTTCATGCCCAGTAAGTGTATATATAGTTATATGGTAGGGATCTTAACGGTTTCCAAATTATGACCCATAGGCTATGTCCCCAGGGTTGGGGAAGGAGATTGGGGTCTATGCTGGTTGAGTGGTTGTATCCTTCTGTTCATGCACAGTAACTGTATATATGGATGTAGGGTGGGGATCTCAATGGTTTCCAAGTTATGACCGAAGGGCTATGTTCCCAGGGGTGGGGAAGGAGCCCGGGGTTTATGCTGACTGGGTGGTTATATCCATCTGTTCATGCCCAGTAAGTGCATATATGGTTATAGGGTGGGGATCTCAACGGTTTACAAGTTATGACTCATGGGCTACGTCACCACGGGCGGGGAAGGAGTCCGGGGTCTATGCTGGTTGGGTGGTTGTATCCGTCTGTTCAAACCCAGTAAGTGTATATATGGTTATAGGGTGGGGATCTCAATGGTTTCCAAGTTATGAACGAGGGGCTATGTGCCGAGTGGTGGGGAAGGAGACTGGGGTCTATGCTGGTTGGGTGGTTATATCTGTCTATTCATGCCCAGTAAGTGTATATATGGTTATAGGGTGGGGATCACAATGGTTTCCCAAGTCATGACCGAGGGGCTATGTCCCCAGGGGTGGGGAAGGAGACCGGGGTCTATGCTGGTTGAGTGGTTATATCTGTATGTTCATCCCAGTAAGTGTATATATGGTTATAGGGTGGGGATCTCAATGGTTTCCCAAGTCATGACCGAGGGGCTATGTCCCCAGGGGTGGGAAAGCAACCCGGTGTCTATGCTGGTTAGATGGTTGTATCTGTCTGTTCATGTCCAGTAAGTATATATGTGGTTAAAGGGTGGGGATCTCAACGGTTACTAAGTTATGACTCAGGGGGACACACCCACACCCTCATGTTTCACCTCTTGTGACCCCCGGGGCGGGTCCAATTCTGAACCAAGGGTCACCATTTGAGCAAACTTGGTAGAGGACTACTTGACAATGTTACATACAAAATATCTAAACTGCAGCCCATTTTGTTTCGGAGAAGAAGATTTTGAAGTGTTAGTTTTTAGTTTTTGTTTTTGCTCGCCCTATGGCACTAGGCCTTTTGGCGAGCTTCATATTTCCTATATACTTCTATGTAAAAATGACATTTGTTACCAATTCAGGGGCCATAATTTTGTCAACATGAATGGAATAGTTATGGGGATTGGTGGATAAGGTACAGAATTTGATGTGAAACATTAGTTTAAAATTTTAATGCAATAACTTGAGTAGTTTTGAAGTTATAAATCTATTGCACAAAAACGTTAAGGTAAAGACAAGACAATTGAATTGAATTGAATGTTGTTTAACGGCTCATCAACACAGTATAGGTTATTTAGAGCCGCTCCAGAGAGTGGGGAAGGATACATAGGAATCCGGGAACCTGCCCTACTCTTATTATCGAATAGATTCCTATGGTTCTTTAACGTGCTCGAAGGATAGACCGATACACGGGACCGCCGGTTTACGTCCCCAACCGACGGACGGGGCTTAGGGAAAGTGTCTTGCCCAAGAACACACCGATGTAACTCAGTGGTACCACGGAGGATTGAACCCGGGGCTTCCGGTTACAAATCCGCCGCGCTACCGACTGCGCCACGCCAGCCCTTAAAGACAAGACAACCAAATTGCCATAACTTGGTCAAAATGAAAGAAAGAGTTATGGGGATTGTTCGATAAGGTGTAGAATTTGATGGGAAACATTAGTATAAAGTTTTAATGCAATAGCTTCAGTAGTATTGAAGTTATAAATATATTGCACAAAAACTTTAAGGTGAAGCTGGGGACGCCGACGCCGACGCCAACGCCGACGCCGTGGTGAGTAGGATAGCTCTCACTATTCTTCGAATAGTCGAGCTAAAAAGGGAGTATCATCGTCTCTAGTTGTCTAGAACCATAACAGGTATTGTAACGAGACTACTTACATAAGTACTCCGAATGACATATAAGTTTGTCGAAAATGAATTTTAACATATACTTAATAATATACCAAACAAATAATTTAACATAAAAATAATGCATGTCATTTCCATAGACGAGATACGAAGTCGTATATGTTAGGGATCACTGATAACGTGACATAGATATGGCAATTGATAATGCTAAAAAGTCATTTGTAAACAAAATCGGTGATAAAAATAAAAAAGCCAATATGTAGTGAACATGCTTATATAAGTTATCGAAAATCGTTCTAATTTCAATGGAAATGGGGGTAATTCTAAAATTACGAAATTTGGAACGTTTTTGTTTGAGAACATCACTGTTTTGTGGACATATTTTAGCGGATTTTAAACAATGGCACAATGGGCAAGTCTTGTCAATGCAACACAGTAAAAATGTGTTCAAAGCAATACGTTTGTATAACGAAATAAGTTGTTTTATTATATGGGAGGTAATTCGGATACTTCGCTTAGAAAATAATGAAATAACACAATATTTTGAAAATCAAATCCTTACCTATCATTTCTAAAAGCTTTAAACAATTATTTTATATGTTCATATGTTTAATCTATGCCCCTAAAACGTCGTGCTAAACTTATCTTTTCAGTATATTACTATATATCGTGTTATTTTGGAATAAACAAGACTTCGTTTTCTAATACTTCTATCGACATTTCAGACCATTAAACCTGCTCCATAAATTATTTGCTGTCAATATCAATGACCTTGTGACTACTCTCGTGGATTATTGTAAATTTAACGTTACATCATTAATCATGGCGGCGTGGGCCACTCTTTGATTCCAAGATTAACTGTACGATTAGTCAGTTATATATCAGTACACAATAAAAACAGAAGTTACGCATATAACTGATATAGTTAATTGGTTATTCAAATAAATAATGGGACTGGACAACATGGCATGCCTATGTACGACCTCTCCCGAATCAAAGTGCATGATGACCATCCCATCAAACATAATATAAAATCGGTTTCCAGCAGGGCCTGTATGAGACTGTAGGTCATATACCACTACCACATTTCCCATAGGCCTCCATCATAGCCTTTTGGCCTACAACCCCTATTCCTATATCCAAACGGATGATAAAACTTTTTTATTTTTTTTTAAACAACTATCTTAGAGACACTCAAAAATGACCAACAAATTGGGGATAATCTGATGCTTTCAGCCTCTAATATTTCACTGAAGGTGGCCTCCTCCCCCAGAATGGCAGTTAAGACATTTTACTTTTTGCAAATATACTCTCAGTACAGTTGTATCCATCAAAATGCAACTTTCAGTCAAAATATCCTAAATCAACATGTTTTATGATGGAAATATAATATTTTGATGTTTTATGGGGATTTCTTATGATTTGGGTAATTTAATTCAATCAGAATCTACCTTACAATTTGCCTATATGCCCTACCCTATACTTTTTCAATCAATCAGAAGCGCCAAATCAATAGTGGTATCTGACCTGCATGGTGTCTTTTTGTATTGTGGAGAGAAACGTGGTTTCATATATGGCTGGTGGAGCTGATTTAAAGTGTGAACTATGCCCGCGAATGTTGATTCATTGTGTAGTTATCCACGTATGTTGAATCCGTCTGAACTAGGGGCGTCCGTGACCGAGTGGTTAACGTCTCTGACTTGCAATCACTTGCCCCTCACCGCTGTAGGTTCGATCCCTCAGGGGCCTAGGAATCTTTATGTGAGGAAGCTATCCAGCTGGCTTACGGAACGTCGGTGGTTCTACCCAGGTGCCCGCCCGTGCACGAAAATTGCAAGGAGGGGCATCTGGGGTCTTCCTCCACCAATGGAAGCTGGAAAGTCGCCATATGAACTTAGCTGTTGGTGCGACTATAAAATCCAATTCAACCAACCAACCGTGTGAACTAGGTTGGGATGCATGTATATTCAGCGTGAAAAAGGTCAATGAACGTAAATTCAGTGTGAAATGGGATGGTAAATGCTGATTCAGTGTGGACTTAGTCCATGAAAGTTGATGCAGTGTAAACTAGGTCCGTGACTGTTGATTCAATGTAAACTAGGTCCGTGAATGTTGATTCAGTGTGGACTAAGTCTATGAATGTTGATTTAGCGGAACTAGGTCCGCGAATGTTGATACAGTGTGGACTAGGTCCGTGAAAGTTGATTCAGAGTGGACTAGGTCCGTGAATGTTGATTCAGTGTGGACTCGCTCCGTTAATGTTGATTCGTGTGGACTAGGTCCATGAAAGTTGATTCAGAGTGGACTAGGTCCGTGAATGTTGATTCAGTGTGGACTAGGTCCATGGAAGTTGATTCAGTGTGGACTAGGTCCGTGAATGTTGATTCAGTGTAGACTCGCTCCGTGAATGTTGATTCGTGTGGACTAGGTCCATGAAAGTTGATTCAGAGTGGACTAGGTCCGTGGAAGTTGATTCAGAGTGGACTAGGTCCGTGAATGTTGATTCAGTGTGTACTAGGTCCGCGAATGTTGATTCAGTGTGGACTAGGTCCGCGAATGTTGATTCAGTCTGGACTAGGTCCGTGAATGTTGATTCAGTGTGGACTAGGTCGGTGAAAGTTGATTCAGGGTGGACTAGGTCGGTGAATGTTGATACAGTGTGGACTCGCTCCGTGAATGTTGATTCAGTGTGGACTAGGTCCATGAAAGTTGATTCAGAGTGGACTAGGTCCGTGAATGTTGATTCAGTGTGGACTAGGTCCGTGAAAGTTGATTCAGAGTGGACTAGGTCCGTGAAAGTTGTTTCAGTGTGGACTAGGTCCGTGAAGGTTGATTCAGTGTAGACTCGCTCCGTGAATGTTGATTCGTGTGGACTAGGTCCATGAAAGTTGATTCATTGTGGACTAGGTCCGTGAATGTTGATTCAGTGTGGACTAGGTCCGTGGAAGTTGATTCAGAGTGGACTAGGTCTGTGAATGTTGATTCAGTGTGTACTAGGTCCGTGAATGTTGATTCAGTGTGGACTAGGTCCGAGAATGTTGATTCAGTGTGGACTAGGTCCGTGAATGTTGATTCAGTGTGGACTAGGTCGGTGAAAGTTGATTCAGGGTGGACTAGGTCCGTGAATGTTGATTCAGTGTGGACTCGCTCCGTGAATGTTGATTCAGTGTGGACTAGGTCCATGAAAGTTGATTCAGAGTGGACTAGGTCCGTGAATGTTGATTCAGTGTGGACTAGGTCCGTGAATGTTGATTCAGTGTGTACTAGGTCCATGAATGTTGATTCTGTGTGTATTTGGTCCATGAATGTTGATTCAGTGTGGACTATTGTTTGGGGCGCTTGTTTCAGCCAAAGGTTTTTTTAAGATAAAATTAATCTACTACCTAAATAAGTTGTATATCAGTGAAACAGACATTTTTAGTGGTAAATAAAAATACCTTACTTTTCAAAATCGGATGAGAAATAAAAATTCCATGTGCGAAAGTTGTTTTTGATGGGTCATTTTCAATGCAAAATTCTACTGCATGAACAATATTTTATTTTAGAAGTGTTATCCAAAAATGGTTTTAAATAGTTGACTATTAGGAAATTTAGACACTCTGAAAGTTTTATAGCAAAATATGAAGTATTACTAAAGTTATTTAACATTTATTAATATTCTGCTGTCCCACCAATAAGGAATTTACACGGGAAAAGCCTCATCAAAAAATCATTTTGGCTGTAAAATATTTATTTCTCAACCGATTATTTACCACTAAAAATGCCAGTTCTAATGATATATATAACTGATGTACGTATTATTTAAATTGTTCGAATTACTGCAGAAAAACCTTTGGCTGAAACAAGCGCTCCAAACAGTAGGTCAGTGAATGTTGATTCTGTGTGTACTAGGTCCGTGAATGTTGTTTCAGTGGGTACTAGGTCCGTGAATGTTGATTCAGTGTCGACTTGGTCAGTGAATGTTGATTCAGAGTGGACTAGGTCACTGAATGTAGGTCCGTGAATGTTGTTTCAGTGGGTACTAGGTCTGTGAATGTTGATTCAGTGTCGACTTGGTCCGTGAATGTTGATTCAGAGTGGACTAGGTCTTTGAATGTTGATTCAGTGTGGACTATGTCCGTGAATGTTGATGCAGCGTTGACTAGGTCCGTGAATGTTGATGCAGCGTTGACTAGGTCCGTGAATGTTGATGCAGCATTGACTAGGTCCATGAATGCTGATTCAGCGTAGACTAGGTTCGTGAATGCTGATTCAGCGTGTACTAGGTCGGTGAATGCTGATTCAGCGTGTACTAGGTCCGTGAATGCTGATTCAGCGTGTTCTAGGTCCGTGAATGCTGATTCAGCGTGAACTAGGTCCGTGAATGTTGATTCAGTGTGGACTAGGTCCGTGAATGTTGTTTCAGTGTGAACTAGGTCCGTGAATGTTGATGCAGCGTGGACTAGGTCCGTGAATGTTGATTCATTGTGGACTGGGTCTGTGAATGCTGATTCAGTATAAACTCGGTCTGTGAATGTTGATTTAGTGTGGACTAGGTCTGTGAATGTTGATGCAGTGTGGACTAGGTCCGTGAATATCGATTCAGTATGGACTAGGTCTGTGAATGTTGATGCAGTGTGGACTAGGTCCGTGAATTTTGATTTAGTGGACTAGGTCTGTGAATGTTGATAGAGTGTGAACTAGATCCATGAATGTTGATTCAGTATAAACTCGGTCTGTGAATGTTGATTTAGTGTGGACTAGGTCTGTGAATGTTGATGCAGTGTGGACTAGGTCCGTGAATATCGATTCAGTATGGACTAGGTCCGTGAATGTTGATTCAGTGTTGACTAGGTCCATGCATGTTGATTAGTGGACTAGGTCTGTGAATGTTGATGCAGTGTGGACTAGGTCCGTGAATTTTGATTTAGTGGACTAGGTCTGTGAATGTTGATAGAGTGTGAACTAGATCCATGAATGTTGATTCAGTGTGTACTAGGCCCGTGAATGTTGATTCAGTGTGTACTAGGTCCGTGAATGCTGATTCAGTATAAACTAGGTCTGTGAACGTTGATTTAGTGTGGACTAGGTCTATGAATGTTGTTGTAGTGTGAACTAGGTCCGTGAATATTGATTCAGTATGGACTAGGTCCGTGAATGTTGATTAAGTGTTGACTAGGTCCATGCATGTTGATTAGTGGACTAGGTCTGTGAATGTTGATGCAGTGTGGCCTAGGTCCGTGAATTTTGATTTAGTGGACTAGGTCTGTGAATGTTGATGCAGTGTGGACTAGGTCCGTGAACTTTGATTTAGTGGACTAGGTCTGTGAATGTTGATAGAGTGTGAACTAGGTCCGTGAATGTTGATTCAATGTAGACTAGGTCTGTGAATGTTGATGCAGTGTGGAATAGGTCCGTGTATGTTGATTCAGTGTGCACGTCGTCTAGATATGGTGAGCATCTGTGCGAAATCCCTCAAGCGCTTCAAGAGATATGGAGTGGACACGAAATATAGTGCATATGACGTTTGATCTCTAAGTGCGACATTGAACAGACTTGGCTGGAAGTTGCACTCTGCACGTCTTCTCGATATGGTGAGCATTTGTGGCCAAGTTATTTCAAAATCTCTCATACGGTTCAAGAGATATGGAGAGGACACAAAATATAGTGCATATGACCTTCAACCTCTAAGTGTGATCTTGACCTTGAACGGACGTGGCTGGAAGTTACGCTCTGCAAATCGGCTCGATATGGTGAACATTTGTGCGAAGTTCTTTTAAAATCCTTCAAGCAGTTCAAGAGGTATGGGAAGGACCTGAAATATAGTGCATATGACCTTCAACCTCTTAAGTCTGACCTTGACCTTGAACAGACGTGGGTGGAAGTTACACTCTGCACGTCGTATCGATATAGTGAACATTTGTGCCAAGTTACTTCAAAATCCCTCAAGCGGTTCAAGAGATATGGATAGGACACGAAATATAGTGCATATGATCTTCGACCTATGTCCCCCACCTCCCCACCCATACTATAGATCACATTCATAACTTCCAAAAAAAATAATCTTGGCGGGAACAAGCCCCACATACTATATGACCTTGACCTTGAAGGACGCAGCTGGAAGTTGTACTCTGCACGTCGTCTCGATATGGTGAACATTTGTGGCAAGTTATTTAAAAATCCCTCAAGCAGTTCGATATGGAGAGGACACGAAATATAGTGCATATGACCTTCGACCTCTAAGTGTGACCTTGACCTTGAACGGACATGGTTGGAAGTTGCGCTCTGCACGTCGTCTCGATATGATGAACATTTGTGGCAAGTTATTTCAAAATCCCTCAAGCGGTTCAAGAGATATGGTGGAGACACGAAATATAGTGCATATGACCTTCGACCTTTTAGTGTGACCTTGACCTTGAACAGACGTGGCTGGAAGTTGCGCTTTGCACATCGTCTCTATATGGTGAGCATTTGTGGCAAGTTATTTCCAAATCCCTCAAGCAGTTCAAGAGATATGATGGAGACCGACTTGCGACGGACAGAGACACGAAATAGTGTATATGACCTTCGACTTCTAAGTGTGACCTTGACCATGACACTCTATTTATGACGTTTCCACGTTTGCATACTCGATGTCATGATAAACAAGAGGGCCAAGATGGCCTTAAAGCGATCACCTGAGTACTGGCACATTATCAAACTTCTTCGAAATCTTATGGTCATATACCATCTGTGCAAGTTTGGTTAAGATTGTTCAAGAAATGTGGACTCTGTTGTGTATAACAACATTGATATAGACACTTTAAGACATTGACAAAGTTTGGTAAAGATCAAATACAAAATAAGGTGCTAGAGAGTAACACCTTGGGCAGAGCCAAATGTGACCCCAGGGCTACATGTAATATATGAGAGCTGTGTGCTTTGTGGTTTCAGAGAAGAAGAATTTTTAAGTTTTTCCCTATACAAGTCTATGTAAAACGTGACCTCTGGGGCGGGGCCAAATGTGAACCCAGGGTCATCATTTGAACAAACTTTGTAGAGGACCATAGTGCAAAATATTGAACCTCTGGCTCTTGCAGTTTCTGAGAAGATTTTTTAGTTTTTCCCTATAGGTGACCCTTGGGGTGGGGCCAAATGTGACGCGAGGGTCACTATTTGAACAAACTTGGTAAAGGACCATAACTATAATGCAAAATATCAAACCTCTGGCTCTTGTAGTTTCCGATAAGATTTCTATTTTTTTCCCCTAGTATGTAAAACTGTGACCCTGGGGCGGGGACAATTTGACCCCAGGGTCACCATTTGAACAAACTTAGTAGAGGACCATAAGCTGATGTAATACATGAGACCTCTGTGCCTTGTGGTTTCAGAGAAGATTTTTTAAAGTTTTTTCCTATACAAGTCATTTCTATATGAAAAACATGCAAAATCTCAATATACAAACTTTGGACCCGCGGGGCACGGCCATTTTTGACCCCGGGGACTTTATTTGAAAAAACTTGATAGTCTAGGCGTAGGCACTCATTTTAAAAAAAAATATGTTGAAATCTGTCCAGCGGTTCTCGAGAAGATTTTTTAAGGTTTCAACCATATATGGTAATGGTGGCCATCTTGGATGTCGCGCTGACCTAATTTTAACAAATCTACCATGCTTTCAGCTAAGGATCATCTACGTGAAGTTTGGTCAAAATTGGCCAAGCGGTTTCTGAGGAGAAGTTATTTGAAGCAAAAGTTAACGACGGACGACGGACGAAGAGTGATCCCAATAGCTCACCTTGAGCCTTTGGCTCAGGTCTGCATGTGTTTGGTTCATATCTCAAGTTCTGCTGCTATAGTTACAGTATAAATCTGACAAAGAGATTTACTGCAAGAACTTACTACATAATACTTCGACAGATTAAATTATCCATATTAGACAATGCCACACACAAAACTCATTTAAATCAGTTAGTAGAAGCCAACAGAAAGAGAACGCATTTTATATTTTAAACAGCTTTTATTATTTTTATTTATATTCTCATAAATTATACGCATCATAAAATGCACCAGGAAACGTGACAAATGAGAGATGGTTTACACTCGACCAACAGCTATTAATGCATATAAACATGATCATGTGTTGTCTACCTTTGTTAAATAATTATTTTTTTTGCAAACATGATTTTTGTTCAATAATGAAATCATTATTCTACCACTAAACTGGTAACCCTGTATAAATATAACCTGAATTAAGTTGTTTTTTTACTATAAGTTGTTCGATACTCTCTGATTAAAACAAACAACAAAAAGAGAACTGTGGTAAATGTATTTTATGAAAATCCTAGAAGTTTGTAAAAACAGTAAAAAATAGTTGTATCTACGTGTACTCCCTTGGAGGTGAAATATATATCTGATAATAATAAAACATTACTTTCTTAATATATGTTCATATTTAATCGGCTGTAAATGACATTAAATTCTATTTAATGGCGAAATTAAGAATGTATTTGAACTGTGGTAGGAGTTGTATTCTACTACTGACCAGTGACTGGTGTGGAAGTTCACTGAATAAATAAATAAATAAAAATAGGTAGCACATGCTTATTCTGACCAATAAATACCAATATCTAAATTCTGTACATTCTAAAACAAGATTTGTCGCCCACGGTCATAATTTACTGATACAATTGTCATCATCACCTTTCATAACAGTTTTTTTGCAAAAAAGGAAATTTCTAAACATTTATTTTGCAATATAAATACAATATGAACCAGTGAATAACGACTGCATCCACAAGCACCTATCCTCGTTATGACTTCAATACAGTCGCACATGCCTACATGCCATGCTGTTTAGCATAATACCTTGTGCTTTGGTCAGGCATACAGGGGGTGCATTGGTCAGGCATACAGGGGGTTAGAGGTTCCCCGTCCGGGTCACACCCGACTTTAAAAAAATTGTACTACTACATACCTGGCCGACCGGTAATAGCACCACACTGGCTGAATGTAAACAACAATGTTAAGCAAGAGATTGCGTATTGCTTATTGCAGCCCGGTGTCACTATAATGTGACTGGGTGGGGTACCATGTCAAGTATCTACAACATGGTAATCCAGTGTGGCAGTGAGCTCACTGCTACAAGCAGACTGTCATGACATGAATGAAAGATTGTTCAAAGTGACATTAAACTGCATCCATACATAACATCCATCCATCGTCTGTACAAATAGTCTCCCTTAGGTTATAAATAATAATTGTGAATCTTGAGTGTTTGAATGGTCTTTATGTCATTTTGTCATTTATTAGTGCATTTTAATCCATATATGATGGTCAATTAATTTTTGCGGTAGATGCAGACCACCCTAATTTTCCTGGGTAGAACCAGTACTGTACACCTCCCGCCATCTGTAAGAATCGACACTTTCTCACAAGTCAAGCCTCCAGTGGGATTGGAAGCCACAGCGGTGAGAGGCGAGAAGGTTTACAACGCAACATCCTTAACCACTCGACCATGGATGCGCTACAAGTTTTAAGTCTCATTGCAGTGAATGAAACAGGATGTGTATATAAAAGCGCCACCTATATACAGACATACTGGACCAGACCATTCCACTACATGCTTAAAGGGACACACGGCAATCTTGAAGTGTTTGAAATGGGTGTCTCGGTTTATATATTCTGCATCATTTTTACTTTTACCCTGGTTACATTTAAATAAATCAAATTTTAAGTATTCAATATTTTGTCTTATTATACTATTTGTTTTAATATATTATTGGTGTAATAATATCAAAAAATAATAATATGTAAAAACAAATTGCTTTATACTGATCTTATAATTAATATTAATGATAGAACAAATGCAAATTTTGCAGAAAAACTAGCGGGACGCCAAGAGCTTTTAAAAAATAAAGATTGCCGTGTGTCCCTTTAATGGCTCCAACTAAGTCATGTTCAAAGGGAGACTACATGAATAGAACAGAAGTTTTGAGTACAGTTGCAACTCTCTTTTAATCTATCTTTTTACCATTGAGCACCGTTTGTGTACTGTACATGAACCTTGGCAGCTTTGTGTACATGAACCCTGCCAGCTTTGTGTACATGAACCTTGGCAGCTTTGTGCTAAATTTGCCTTATTTTTTTTTATCATGCAACTAATGTTTCTACTATGAAAAAAAAGCTACTGTCTACTAACGTAATACTTTCTGCCCAACTGCTGTATTATGCTAGTAGCTGCACGCGCTATTATTCAATGACTTAAAAAGTCAGGAATCACTCATTTCAACTACAAATATACACAATATGTTTTATGCTTATCAATTTAGAAATGCAATAATTATCAAAAGTATTTTGCATTTATTATCGATATTGAATATACTTAAACGCCGAAAACATTTTTTGTCAAAGTTACTTCCCCTGACAAACTATTTGACGGCAGCAGATGTAAACTGTACATTTCCATTGTTTTTCAGGTAAATAATGTTATCTGAAACAGTTGCATGATAAAAAAATTACATGGTTAGTAACTTAGAATTCCAGTTGTATTTTGGCTTATGTCGAAAAGTGATAAATACTCGCCAGAGGCTCGCATTTATCACTTTTCTTACACTCGCCAAAATACAGCTGAAATTCTATGTAATTCTTATATATTAGTTAATGCCTCATTTTATCAATTAACCACGATAGACTCGTTCATAATCTTTATCACCTTTAAGCAGCCGGTGTACGTCATCAATAATACGCTGAGCGTTAACCATAATCAATAGTATAGCTGTAATGAGAATTCAAAATGAAAACTGGTTTTCATACTAGAATAGCGTACAAACATTCACTCACGCGTAATATGTAACCAAACATATCACCAGTTCTAAAATAAACTATTTTTACACAAAAATATATAAAATAAAACATGAATTATATATATAGTTCTCGATCCCCCACTGTCCAAATTTCGAGTTATATTTTAACATAAATTATGGCAGCTGCCTAAACCTAACCATCTGTTCTGTCTTATCCTTTTTATGTTAACAGACATGGTGATTTGTTTTAAGAAAAATGAAAATGTCAATCACCACAATCTATTAAAGACTTTTAACAACATGTTTAACGATGTTGAAACTAAGTATCTCAAATCACTAATTTTTCCGACAGCTTACTACCATTTCAAGGTCAATATTTTATGCTACATCTCCAAGAGTTAAACTTGCATAGAAGTAAATAACCTTTTGCAAATGTTTCAGACATTCTCTTAAACAACACAATAACGATAGCACTGCCAAATAATGTTTGATTTATTGCTTGCTGATGAATTCCACTCGATTCAAAGGCGGAACTTCCGACAGATTCGATATTCACACAACAAAACGACCCTTCGTTCTATAACCATATCACATTGCACAAATTTAGCAACAGGGTCCAAGTTGAGCAAATGGAACAGGAAGAGTTGATCAGACATTCTTGAGGCATGACAATGCTAGCATGATTCCCATATAATCTATAATTCAATGATCACAAGGGGCCTATAGAAATATTTAATGATGACTAGGGCCCATATTTCATCGAATTGCACAACCTCATGATTTGATACAAAGAGCAAGTACAAAATGACCGAATGCCTACATGAGAATTACAGGAGAAATACATATTTAGTGTCGACTACGGACAAATTTACAAATGTGAACATCATATTTCTATATATAAATCATAAATAGTACATAGTACATATATGAAGACAAATACTATCAGTTTGTCAAGCCGAGTTAAACATATCTTCAGCAACAACTCCTTAAAACAAATTTATTTTCACGATGGTAAACTTCATACTTTTATGGCAAACATATTTCGCATACATATTCATGTTCTTTTTTTAACATTATCACAAAAGCCCCTTTCTTAAATTCCGACAAATAGGAGGTGACATGATTCCTAGAACTCCTGCTTGCTCGAACGCTTTATTTAGCATGTCAGTAATCAGAATCCTCCCCCTCAGTCGAGTAGTCGGAGTCTTCGCTGGCTTCCTGTTCGGCGATATCCTTGTCCTCCTCGTCGTCGGAGATGTCCCATTGGGGATGGTCTTCAACAACCTTCGCTTCCTTAACGTCCAACTGGAGAAGGCAATACACAGGTGAACATACAAATACATATTTACAACAACCTTCGCTTCCTTCACGTCCAGTTGGAGAAGGCAATACACAGGTGAACATACAAATACATATTAACAACAACCTTCGCTTCCTTCACGCACGTCCAACTGGAGAAGGCAATACACAGGTGAACATACAAATACATATTTACAACAACCTTCGCTTCCTTCACGCACGTCCAACTGGAGAAGGCAATACACAGGTGAACATACAAATACATATTTACAACAACCTTCGCTTCCTTAACGTCCAACTGGAGAAGGCAATACGCAGGTGAACATACAAATACATATTTACAACAACCTTCGCTTCCTTCACGTCCAACTGGAGAAGGCAATACACAGGTGAACATACAAATACATATTTACAACAACCTTCGCTTCCTTAACGTCCAACTGGAGAAGGCAATACACAGGTGAACATACAAATACATATTTACAACAACCTTCGCTTCCTTAACGTCCAACTGGAGAAGGCAATACACAGGTGAACATACAAATACATATTTACAACAACCTTCGCTTCCTTAACGTCCAGCTGGAGAAGGCAATACACAGGTGAACGTACAAATACATATTTACAACAACCTTCGCTTCCTTCACGTCCAACTGGAGAAGGCAATACACAGGTGAACAAAGAAATACATATTTACAACAACCTTCGCTTCCTTCACGTCCAGTTGGAGAAGGCAATACACAGGTGAACATACAAATACATATTAACAACAACCTTCGCTTCCTTCAGGCACGTCCAACTGGAGAAGGCAATACACAGGTGAACATACAAATACATATTTACAACAACCTTCGCTTCCTTAACGTCCAACTGGAGAAGGCAATACGCAGGTGAACATACAAATACATATTTACAACAACCTTCGCTTCCTTCACGTCCAACTGGAGAAGGCAATACACAGGTGAACGTACAAATACATATTTACAACAACCTTCGCTTCCTTAACGTCCAACTGGAGAAGGCAATACACAGGCGAACATACAAATACATATTTACAACAACCTTCGCTTCCTCGCTTCCTTAACGTCCAACTGGAGAAGGCAATACACAGGCGAACATACAAATACATATTTACAACAACCTTCGCTTCCTTAACGTCCAACTGGAGAAGGCAATACACAGGTGAACATACAAATACATATTTACAACAACCTTCGCTTCCTTAACGTCCAACTGGAGAAGGCAAATACACAGGTGAACATACAAATACATATTTACAAGTTACAAGTTAATTACAAATTTTTTACTAAAGAACAAGTAAGGGCTATTCGGGACCCCAGGAAGGTAATTTTAAGTGCCTTCCCAGGGTCCCATGTATGTTTTAATGGAATAGCCCTGAGATAATTTACATATTACTACCATAGTGCAATTTCAAAAATAAACTGTCTCGGAAATTTAATGCATCTGTGAAGGGGTGTTCCATTAAAACATACCCGGGACCCCAGGAAGGGGTGTTCCATTCAAACATACCCGGGACCCCAGGAAGGGGTGTTCCATTAAAACATACCCGGGACCCCAGGAAGGGGTGTTCCATTAAAAATACCCGGGACCCCAGGAAGTGGTGTTCCATTAAAACATACCCGGGACCCCAGGAAGGAGTGTTCCGTTAAAACATACCCGGGACCCCAGGAAGACAATTTAAAAAACGTCTATAGGTGAACCATATTTTCTAATTTGGTATATATGTGCGGGGGTTTAATTTCAAAAGTGCCTTTCCTGGGTCCCATGTATAAACGAAATAGCCCATAGTAATTCATTTAAATGCTCATTATTAATGTAAATTGATATTACCAGTATAATTAATGGTGGATATATTTGCTGAAAGAACGACAGGATATTTTGGTTTTAGCGATCTCATGAATATAAGGATAGCTTTCACTGGAATAAGCCTTTATTATATACCTATCAACAACAGTACCTTTATTTTCTGACAATGGGAAACAAAAACCTGTATGACTACGACCGTCATATATAACTTTGCATGTGTTGAAAATGACGAAAACATCATACAAACAAAGATTACTAGCATTTTCTGATTCTGTAACCTACTAAACACAGATCAAGATAGATGTGAAAATCATGGCTCTTATGGTAGTATGTTCCTACCACAGAGCCAAGATTTCAATGACTTGACAGATAGGTAGGACCCAATGCGTGCATAAACTGTCATATTTTAATAGACTAAATCATAAATACCACACACGCATGAAAAAAACTCACCAAAGAGAAGAATATCACGTTGATCTAGGCGTATCTTGTACGACTGTCCATTTTTCAGCAGACATCTTTTTCATGAATGTTTACCTTTTAAAACATCTCACCCGTGTCGTTCCGTATTTGGAAACTTAAACCCACCCAACTCACACACCTGACAATTTCCAGTCAATGTTGTTTTTTTGTGTAAGTTGTGGCCGGGTTTAAATTTCCAAATATGGAACAAATTAGCCTAGATCGACATGATATTTTCTCTTTGGTGAGTTTTATGCATGCATATGTGGTATTTAAGGTTTAGTCTATTGAAATACGGCAGTTGTTTATGCAGGCATTTTGTGGTATCTTCAAATATCTTGTTGGAAAAGTGTGTATGGGGGTCGGTACGGGGTCCTACCTACCTGTCAATGCGTTAGAATCATGGCTCGATGGAAGTAACATAATATCATAAGAGCCATGATTTTCACGTGTAAGATCAAGACATCGTCGCTTACCCGTGTGTACTAGTCTACTGTGCTACACCTTTTTACGAGCAGCCTTGTGAAGGTATAATACAAGAAGAGGATCACTATTAGAGTAGATGCTCTGGATGTGAGATTCAACTGATATGGCGTGTCTACTGGAGGCAGGACACAAAGATTCCATTCGTCCATTTGCCATGACGAGTGCACCATTCGCAGGACGAGTAGAAAATCAGATAAATTCTTTAACAATTCACCAATTTGACCATTCAAATAGTATGTAGGATGATTAAGTCAGAAGTTCATGCCCTGCAAGTGATACAAGCTTCCAGTAGGCCTTATTCCAGTAATAATCCTCTAGTACTTGACTCTGGTGTGATCACACGCAACATGGACATAGCTTACCTTGAAGTTGTGAACTTGGTCAAAGTCATAGAAGCTGTCAGATCGGAGAATCACAGAGTACGTGTAAATCCCTACTTTGGGAGGTGCTGAGAATTTCAACTGAATCTGCAATACACAAATTATCAATATGTACTTATACAAGTATAGGTTTTAATTGCTTTAAAACAGTCTACAATACAGATCTGTCTTATACTGTCAGTGCTGTAACAGACGGTGAAGGTACTGAAGCAAAGTTTACCAGTTGTTTCTACAGACGAATGACGAGTCTGAATTCTGTATACGCCCCTTAACTTTGTTTGCATGTGTAAAACATGGGGACATTGTAAAACAAGGCTTGTTCCAGTTTAATATCTAATCACAATGAAAGGTGAAGAAGACCTGATTATGGGGTATATATGTATACGTGAAACCTCTAGGAATATGACACAATAATATCCCTTTACGATATCCCTTTACAGACATTAGGTCGGTGTGCGTTCATTTTACTGGCTAAAATAATGATATAAAAAGTTATACTTCTGGAATTATTGAAGCGAAGTTTGTTAGCATTTTCAAGCACAAGTTCAAATGCGAGGTTGCTTTATTATCAGGGAGATGTGCTTCCCAGCAATAAACAAAAAAAAAGATCTCACCTGAGAAAATCATAAAGGAATAGCAGTTGTTTTAAACAGAAGTTCTATATGCAGTACAAATGTCTGATCCATGAAAATGCTGAAATGAATGTTCATATATGTACTGCCCAGATATATAATTTATTTACTAGGTACTATTTTAACTGTGTAAACTGTATTTGTCAAACACGTGCTCCAACACGGCTGTAGTACTCACCTCTTCTTTAGTCTTGAGACTGAGGATCTGTACAGGGGCGGTGACCAACATGTGATTCTTCCTGTCTGCTACATACAACCACCAGCCCTCTTGCCTCTCCTGTAAACAACATCGGTGGTCAAAAGGTCAAATAGAAATACATGTATAACAAGTACAAACAAAAGGATGTAGAACCATCTCCACACTACGGACATGAAAGTCATTACTAAGTTACGTGAAGAAAGCCAAACTACAAATATTATTGTTTGAAGCAAATACCCACCTATCACCTAGATGTGAACTATAAATACTCAAATGATAGTGAACAACATATTAAAGTCACCTGAGGAAGTAGTTTCAAATTATTATTTTCCTATGGGTGGAGGGGGTCATCAGTATTCCATGAGTGGTGTGGGATAATCGAAAATAAAATTCTATGGTTGCTATGGTTGTTGTTTGAAAACGTCTATATTATCAAATAGTCATTACTTAGTGTTTTATGCCTGTACTAAGCGCATACTGGGAGGGAAATAATCCCTCATGAGTCTATCCATGTGAGATAGAGAACTCTCACCCTCGGGAACAGAACTGCAACCAGGAACTCGGCACAGACTCGCCCCTGGTTGCAATACTTTCCCCTCATGATGGATTCTAATTATCCCCGGCTTTTTTCGAAAAAGTGCCGGGATAAAAACAGTCTGCGTGCCTATTCAACTTTTCGCATAATTCTACTCAGACAACTAAATTTACTGAAAAGATGAATTGAATCCTGTACTATTTGCAAAAAGGAAACATCCTTTATTGCATTTCTGTGGGTGAAAAATTGGGAATTCTCAGTGACAGAATATTCATAATTGCTAAGTATTAATAACCAATTCCGAAAACAAAAATAACTGTGACGTTGAGTTATGATGTCATTAAAGTGTTGCTGACGTCGTCCGCCGATAACGTTCAACAAAAGAGGTCATTTAAATGCTGGGTTCGATTATAGGGAAATCCTTCACTCGATGGTAGTCGTGTTTTGTTTATTCATTCACTTACTCGCATACACTCGTTCGTGAAAATAACAAGAGGTCAATGACCTTGAAGCTCTACTGATTGATTTTGATTTCAGGAAGTAGTCGCTACAGACTTGTTTTTTGAAAAATTATTTTTAGCTGTGGCGGCCATCTTGAATTTCCGGCCGACCTGAAATTTTGCTAGGATCAATTAGACATCAAGAGCAACATTCCTGTGAAGTTTCATGAAAATCCATCAAGTAGTTTCACAGGAATAGTCGCTACAAGTTTTCATTATATAACTCTATGTAAACAAAGATGGCTGCTGACAGCCATGTTTAACGTGGAATCAAAATAATGTTTGACTCTGATAACCATCATGTCATGCTGATCATTTTACAAAAAGTCCCATATCAATATCACTTATAGTTTTCAAGACGTAGTCGCTACAAGCTTCTTTTTTAAAAAATCTAATTTTAGCTATGGCGGCCATCTTGAATTTCTGGCCGAACTGAAATTTTGCTAGGATCAATTAAACATTAAGAGCAACATTCCTGTAAAGTTTCATGAAAATCTGCCAAGTAGTTTCAAAGGATTAGTCGCTACAAGTTTTTACTATATAACTCGTATGTAAACAAAGATGGCCGCTGGCAGCCATGTTTAACGTTGAATCAAAACAATTTTTAACAAGGACCAACATCATGTCATGCTGATCATTTTACAAAAAGTCCAATATCAATATCAATTATAGTCTTCAAGTAGTAGTCGCTACAAACTTGTATTTTGAAAATCTATTTTTAGCCATGGCAGCCATCTTGAATTTCCGGGCGACCTGAAATTTTGCTAGGATCAATAAGACATCAAGAGCAACATTCCTGTGAAGTTTCATGAAAATCCGTCAAGTAGTTTCAGAGGAGTAGTCGCTACAAGTTTTCATCATATAACTCTATGTAAACAAAGATGGCCACTGGCAGCCATGTTTAACGTAGAATCAAAATAATGTTTGACTCTGATAACCAACATGTCATGCTGATCATTTTACAAAAAGTCCCATATCAATATCACTTATAGTTTTCAAGACGTAGTCGCTACAAACTTCTTTTTTAAAAATCTATTTTTAGCTGTGGCGGCCATGTTGAATTTCTGGCCGATCTGAAATTTTGCTAGGATCAATTAGACATTAAGAGCAACATTCCTGTAAAATTTCATGAAAATCTGTCAAGTAGTTTCAAAGGAGTAGTCGCTACAAGTTTTTACTATATAACTGTATGTAAACAAAGATGGCCGCTGGCAGCCATGTTTAACGTTGAATCAAAACGATTTTTGACAAGGACCAACATCATGTCATGCTGATCATTTTAGAAAAAGTCCCATATCAATATCACTTATAGTTTTCAAGAAGTAGTCGCTACAAACTTGTATTTTGAAAATTTATTTTTAGCCGTGGCGGCCATCTTGAATTTCCGGCCGACCTGAAATTTTGCTAGGATCAATAAGACATCAAGAGCAACATTTCTGTGAAGTTTCATGAAAATCCATTCAGTAGTTTCAGAGGAGAAGTCGCTACAAAAAAAAGTTTACAGACAGACGGACAGACGGACGCCGCACCACGGCATAAGCTCTGCTGATCTTTGATCAGTAGAGCTAAAAATACGCCTACTATCTCGTGAAGGATTTCCCTATAATCGGTCCCAGCAGTTAAATAATCCCTATGTCAATAAACACGAATCCACATATTTAACATTTCGTGAATTCTACAGGCATGAACACATACTTAATATTTTGTGAATTGTACATGTCTGAGCACATACTTAACATTTTGTAAATTTTACGTCTGAGCACATACTTAAAATTTCGCGAATTCTACGTCTGAGCACATGCTTAACATTTTGTGAATGCTACATGCATGAACACATATTTAACATTTTGAATTCTACATGTCTGAGCACATAATTAACATTTTGTGAATTCTACATGTCTGAGCACATACTTAACATTTTGTGAATTCTACATGTCTGAGCACATACTTAACATTTCGTGAATTCTACATGTCTGAGCACATACTTAACATTTTGTGAATGCTACATGCATGAACACATATTTAACATTTTGAATTCTACATGTCTGAGCACATAATTAACATTTTGTGAATTCTACATGTCTGAGCACACACTTAACATTTTGTGAATTCTACATGTCTGAGCACATACTTAACATTTCGTGAATTCTACATGTCTGAGCACATACTTAAAATTTCGTGAATTTTACATGTCTGAGCACATACTTCGTGAATTCTACATGTCTGAGCAAATACTTAACAGTTCGTGAATTCTACATGCATGAACACATACTTCGTGAATTCTACATGCATGAACACATACTTAACATTTTGTGAATTCTACATGTCTGAGCACGTACTTAAAATTTCGTGAATTTACATGTCTGAGCACATACTTCGTGAATTCTACATGTCTGAGCAAATACTTAACAGTTCGTGAATTCTACATGCATGAACACATACTTCGTTAATTCTACATGCATGAACACCTACTTAAAATTACGTGAATTCTACATGTCTGAGCACATACTTAAAATTTCGTGAATTTTACATGTCTGAGCACATACTTCGTGAATTCTACATGTCTGAGCAAATACTTAACAGTTCGTGAATTCTACATGCATGAACACATACTTCGTGAATTCTACATGCATGAACACATACTTAACATTTTGTGAATTCTACATGTCTGAGCACGTACTTAAAATTTCGTGAATTTTACATGTCTGAGCACATACTTCGTGAATTCTACATGTCTGAGCAAATAATTATAGTCCACTCAGCCTACATTTCAACATCAAACTAATTGCAACAGAATTGTTTCTTCAAGAATAATGTAATACTTTATTGCATAAACAACATATCAAAAGTCTAGAACAATCTAAATAGGGGAAATTACCAAAAAAACGTTTTTAAAAATTACATTTTTGAACATTTTATAAGTGGTACATATAAGCCACCGTAGAATATATTGATCCGAAGCGCTTTTCCGATGCGTCTTTATGATCATGAACAAGGATCGTCTGTTTTTAAAGAGACAAGAAAATAAACTGGACACAGTATCTCAGTACGGTAAGTTCTTTGCTTTGTATTGTTTATTATATGTGCAAAACGTATACTCTAGTTGATTTGAATGGTGAAACGTCTGTAAATTATTCAAACAGACGACGAATCTGAATGTGTAACATTGTGTTATGCGTTTTCGCGGATAGTAAAACATGTATAAATAATGCGTATTTATATGTATAGTGATGGAAAGTTATTGTGTTTGATAAATACCGATACATTTGTAATATAAGCTCCATTATAATATATTAAAAAAAAAAAAAAAAATATTTGAGTTGTGTGGTTTAGTCAAATTTCAAATCTACGGAAGGCCATTCGGGCCATTATTTGAAACATTCAACAACACATATATAAATACGTTTTCGCTCATTTCTTTTTGTTTTTGAGTGTCATTATATTTAAATATGTATTATATACGTAAATATTTATTGAAATGGTGTGTTCATATATGTTAAGAAAGTCCTATGTGTATGTATTTTCAGATGGAAACCCCGAATACACCACGTGTTATGTGTAGTGAGTCTACAGAATGAGTGTGCATCCACTTATTGTACGATTGCTGTTGTTTTTTATAACAGTTAAACAGGTGCGTAACTAGAAGGCAAACACTTATTCACTTATTTGGGATCATCAAGCCCAATCTGTGTGGCTTTAAATTAGAATATCGCTTAAGCCGGCGCTAGGAGGCGTGAGAGGTGTTGTATTTAACATTACCTCTCATGAACAGAATCAATAAAACCGAGTCTGCTACTTTTCTCTCTTGTTTGTGTTTGTTGCTTCCAAGGGATCCCCTTTTCAGTATTTATTATTTGTATATTGATGAAATATATTAACACTGCTCGTAATTTAAAGCTAATACCCTGAAGCTATTCCATATAGAAACTCCTTAGACAATATAGGTATTTAATTGTTGCATGTCTTTATATTTTGTATTTTAGATCCAATATTTATAATTTACTTTTAAATATATTTTAGATGGAAATACCGGACACCTGTCACGTTTGTGTTCTTTGTCAGGAAATTTTACAGAACAAAACATCGACTGTGCAGTTAGGACTGAAAGGGTCTGCCGGAATAAACAATGCAAGCACTAAGCGTGGCGATACCATACTCACTGTTCCAGGGCAATAAGTTCACACAGAATGTCGTCGAAATTACTGTAATCCAAATATCATTAAACGTGATCGTAAAAAAACTTCACATATTCCTACATGTAATTTGCGTTTACTAAGATCTGGCAGTGAGCAGTTCAGCTTTAAAGAAAAATGCTTATTTTATGGGCAATATGCAAAATTATCCGGAAAAAAACGAGGATTAGACGTGTTTCCTGTCAGAACTATAGACTTCCAAAACAATATTGCCAAAGTATGCAGTGAACGTGCTGACAGGTGGGCTGATGAGGTCCAGGGATGACTGGAGAGTATGAGTGACTTGCCTGCAGCAGATGCTGTATATCATCAGTCCTGTAGTGTCAATTTTAGGACTAAGAAGTGTATTCCACATGCATTTACACCAGAAAAACAGACATATAGTAAACGGTCACGCGGAAGGCCTGTTCATGCTGACTTAACACAAGGTTTTCTCTGTTGTCAGTTACCTTGAGGAAAATGACAATGAACAAATTACGATTAAAGATCTTGTTGACAAAATGTTAGAGATTTGTGGTGATGCTGCATTTAGCCTTACCTATATGAAACAGTAATTACAAGAAAATTTTGGATCATCGATTATTATAACTGAAATACAAGGAAAAAGCAATTTTGTTACTTTAAGGAGGACAGCGACTTCGATTCTACATGAATTCTACCAGCGCCAAAAAAATGGGGATAGTGAAACTGAAAAAATCGCGATTATAAACGCAGCAGCTAGGCTAATCAGATCTGATATCAAATCAATGGAGTGTAATAAGACAATGTACCCTTCTCCTTTAGAACTATCGTCTGTAGAGCATAACAATGACTATCTACCTGAGAGCTTAAGGTTACTGTTAAGAACTGTATTCATTGAGAAGAATGCTGATGTCAAGATTGCGTCAGTTGGTCAAGCAATTATCCAAGCAGCTAGACCACGAGTTATTATTGCACCACTTCAAATAGGACTTGGAGTCCAACTTCATCATCAATTTGCTTCTCAGTTCTTGATAGATACACTCAACAAACTCGGATTCTGTGCTTCTTATACAGAGGTTCAAAAGTTTGAATTATGTGCCGCAGTATCACAAGGTACTGATATACCTGGTTTTATACCAGGAAGTTGTATACAATACGTAGCAGACAACGTGGATCATAATATCAGAACATTAGACGGTCACGGAACATTCCATGGGATGGGAGTTATTGCATGTGTTACTCCGGCAAAAAGAAGGCATTTACCTATTAAAAGAACGGATGTTACCAAAGAAAACATTCTTGCTGCTGGAGATATTCAAAAAGGCGGCAGCCCAGTAAAATCGTCCATAGTGTTTATGCCTATGATTGACATGGATCCAAATGACATGTCATGTATATACACAACTCTTAAGTTTGTCGGTGACCACGCAGCAAAGTATGGGATGAATCCAGTCATTACCTTTGATCAGCCTTTGTACTGGAAAGCATTAATTGTGATATTAAATGAACCAGAAAACAGCAACCTGTGCAAAGTCGTATTGAGATTAGGCGGTTTCCACACAATGATGAGCTATCTTGGATGCATCGGCCACCTGATGCAGGGATCTGGTCTTAGCGAACTATTGGAAACTGTGTAAGCTTCAAATGCTGTGGTTCACATGATGAGTGGGAAAGCAATCGCAAGGGCTATCATGGGACATTTGCTAGTTGACAATGCGCTTAATTCAATGATTGTGTCGGAATTATTTGGTCTGTTGCTCCCCGGTGCAGAGAATGAGCAAAGCAACTTATCTATTGCCGACAATGTTCTGGCTGGGCAAGAAGCGGACAATGAAAGCACCTCTGAAAATACGGTGTCAGCGAATGAAAACGATATTAATGAAATCGGTACAATTTACGATGACCTTATTTCAGGAAAGATTGAAGTTCAGTCTATTTCTGAAATTGATTTACTCGACTAAATCCACAAGCACGTCTACGAATACAAACAGAGTCTGAAAAAGTATAAAACAGCAGCCCTTTGGATTCAGTATATGGAGATGATAGATATTTTGCAAACATTTATAAAAGCAGAGCGGACAAGTAATTGGGATCTTCATCTAAAAACACTATCACAGATGCTTCCTTATTTTGCCTCTGCTGGACACACTTTATATCTGAAATCGACATATGTGTATTTGCAAGTGATGGGAAAGCTTGAGATAACCAACAACGAGGTATATCAATATTTTAAATCTGGACATCATGTTATACGTAGAACTGATAGGTTTTGGGCTGGATTGTCAACGGATCTTGTTATTGAGCAAGTGTTAATGAGAAGCGTGAAGACAAATGTTGGAATGACTAGAGGAAAGGGCATGACAGAAACACAACGAGCTCAGTGGTTACTCTCATTGCCTTCGTGTGCAGAGGTAAATAACGGTATGCAGGAGTTTAGTGGAACTGCGTATCACACAAGTAGTCAACACAAAGAATGTGGCCAAACCAGGAAGGAAAGGGACTACAAAGACACAAACATACTCCTATCTTTTCTGCATGAAAGAAATCCGTTTATTCAAGACCCGTCATTACGCAATATTGAAACTGGTGTCGCGTCTGATTCCTATGTAAATGTTTACAACGCAAAAGAAATCGGATCGAAGGTTGTACAGACAATGGTTGGTAAAAATGTGATGGAGCATTCTTTCAAAAGATCTCAGCAAGCAGTGACACTTACTACAAAACCTGTAGTAAAATTAGATGGCGAGTCAATTCAAGTTGATCCACAATTACTTTTTCAAAGACTTACAGCAGCTGCAAATAGATCAGAAGTAGACATGTCACAAATATTTGGGTATGAACTTTGCAGTATTCCATCAGCACTGTTTGATCCATCTGGTTTTCCAAGGCAACCACAAAAACCAGCATTAGCAGATGCGATATGGGATTTAGGAGACTGTGGAAGACATTCTTTTACTGAGAATGTTCTTCATGTGTTAGACGGAGGATCACTACTACAGCGCATACCGTGGCGACAAGGCACATATTTTGCAGGTATTTGTATCGCGTACGAAGATTATATATCTAAAAAGTATGTGGATCCAGTAATTGTGTTTGATGGCTACGAGTCTGGACCATCAACAAAGGATGTAGCCCATATGCGGCGAACGCATGGAGTCATCGGGTCGAATGTGAACTTCAAAGACAACACACCATTCAAAGGAAAGAAAGAGCAGTTCTTAACAAACTCTGAAAACAAACAACGTTTTATTTACATGCTCGGGAATCGACTAGAAAAAAAAGGATGCAAAGTTGTATATGCCGAAGACGATGCGGATCTTTTAATTGTTAAGACTGCAGTAACTTGTGCTGAAACTCGTGAAACAATGGTGATCGGTGAAGACACCGATCTTCTCATACTGTTATGCTATCACGCCAATATGGAGACCTGTAACATCTTTTTCAAGTCAGAAGGGAAACAGACTTCATACAAAGCGATGAAAATTTGGGACATCAGACAAACAAAGATGGCACTGGGAGTCAGTAATTGTCGCTATATGCCCTTCATTCATGCGATCACAGGATGCGATACCACGTCTCGTATATTTGGGGTTGGGAAAGGTGTTGCACTAAAAAAGCTAGTGAATAATCAACACTTCAGGGAGTGTGCAGAAGTATTTTGCACTGAGGATAAAACAAAAGAAGAAATACAAAAAGCCGGAGAACATGCACTTATATATCTATATGGCGGTGTTCCATTTGAGGGACTAGATTTATTGCGCTTTAGAAACTTCGCAAGAAAGGTGATGTCAAGCACAATACACGTACAGGTGCATTCACCCACATCCGCAGCAGCAAAATACCACAGCATGAGGTATATTTTCAAGTGCAAAAATGGATCGACTCAGACGATAAACTATTACCACAAGAGTGGGGATGGTCAGTTGTAGGCAATAAGCTATTACCAGTAAAGACATATTTACCACCAGCTCCAGAAAGCCTTTTGAAAATTATTAAATGCAACTGTAAAGCGAGCTGTGACACCAAACGTTGTACTTGTAGGAAGCATGGACTTGAATATTCCATAGCCTGTGGGGAGTGTAGGGGTGTTAACTGTACAAACGTAACAAGAGTGACAGAGTCTGACATACATGAAGATACATAGGAAATACAATACATGTGACAACTTAAACACGTGATCATCCTGTTGTAAAGGCAAAATATGTGTAAAATAACAAATGTAATAATATTTAAAAATTAACATATGCTATGTCTTAATAATGCCGCAAAGTCAACATAACTGGTTTGTGTATTAGTTAATGTAAAACAATGATGTTGAATAGCTAAATCGCATATTTATAGAATTATGTGTGTAATTACTTTCATTTTTACTAGATTTAGCTGTCATTTGTAACAATATTGTTTCAGAATTTATTTTTTGTGGATTGGTGGGTGGGGTAAAATCATGTAAGTCAATGGTATAAATAACCATTAAATAGGGTTTTAGTAACACATATTTACTTAGATTCGTCTTATTAACTATTATATATAATCTATATGTGTATTTTGATTCATAAATCAAAGGAACGAGCGTATAATTAGAGTATATGACTGCATATGTCACATCAAGTATACATTGTTATTTGTTCAATTTTGACCAGATCGGTTAGTTATGAAAAGGAAAATTTTACGCATTTCCCCCATCTAGATTTTTCTAGACTTTTTTTTATAACTTCCCAATACATGGCTTTAACTGAAAATCAAAGAATTGTTTCTGTTGCAATTTGTTTGACGTTGAGGTATGTTTTTGCGCAGGCTGAGTGGACTATTAACAGTTCGTGAATTCTACATGCATGAACACATACTTCGTGAATTCTACATGCATGAACACATACTTAAAATTACGTGAATTCTACATGTCTGAGCACATACTTAACATTTCGTGAATTCTACATGTCTGAGCACATGCTTACATCTGGGAAATGTGGACAATGAACTGGGTGACCTTCCTTCTTCTTCACTTCTATAGAGTTCTCTTTCTTAAAATTAACATTTTGTGAATTCTACATGCAAAAAAACATACTTACATCTGGGAAATGTGGACAATGTACTGGGTGACTTTCCATCTTCTTTACTTCTATAGAGTTCTCTTTCTTAAAATTAACATTTTGTGAATTCTACATGCAAAAAAACATACTTACATCTGGGAAATGTGGACAATGTACTGGGTGACTTTCCATCTTCTTTACTTCTATAGAGTTCTCTTTCTTAAAAAAATTAACATTTTGTGAATTCTACATGCAAGAAAACATACTTACATCTGGGAAATGTGGACAATGAACTAGGTGACTTTCCTTCTTCTTCACTTCTATAGAGTTCTCTTTCTTCGATTCCTCCTGATATTTCTCCCAGTTGTCCTCCTCCCCCTCAGACTGTTTCCTTATTTTTTTCGTCGGTGCCTTCTTCTCCACAACCGCCGTCTCTTCATCTCCTTCAGATTCATTGTCTGACTCGTTCTCCGAATCTGAATTCTTTGCCAGTGTAGCATCAGGTCCAGCCTGTGCAGCCTGTGCAGCCTGTGCAGTAGAGAATCACGTATTGGAATAACGGAATAATATGTGACAGACACTCTTGGATCTCAAGGTAAGATAATGCAGTTCTCAAGATAAGTTGGCATGATGTTAATCGAGTAACCCTCTACATTATCTGATTTTTTAGGGTTATTTCATTAAAACATACCCGGGACCACAGGAAGGCAATTTAATAAACATCTATGAGTGAACAATGTTTTCCGAAATTTGGTTTTTTAAACTAAATGTGCATCTATGGGTGGGTGTTCGATTTCAAAAGTGCCTTCCTGTGGTCCCATGTATGTTTTATTGGAATAATTCTTATATTAAATACTTATATGTACGTGCATATTTTAATTTTATTCAACAATAAACATAACAACAATTTAATAGTATTTCTCCCAGTTGTCATATTAAGTAACCACCTACCTGTTCACTGCTTTCCTGTTCAGATTTCGTCCCAACAGTTTGTACAGCCGCCTTCCACTGGAACGCCTGTTTGGGTTTCTTTACCTTCGCTTTTCCAGCTTTCTTTTTTCCCTTTACAGGTTTCTGCCAAGCTTTGTGTTTTGTTTCTGCTGCGTTTGTAGATTCATCATGCTGCAAATAAAAAAGAAGTTAGAAAATTTATTCCAGTAATCGACAATTACTTTTATTAAAGTTAACAAATATTTGTACAAGAGGAAACTGAGATCAAGTTAACTATCACTGAAGGTGATGACTACCCGGCTTTTTGATTAGTTGTTATGTGTAGAGAAGGTTGAGAACAACCCATTCAAAAGTGTTTGTGGAATGCCAGTAATAACAAGAGCACCGCCAACGGTGCACACGCTCGATTTTTGTGAAATTACAATTAATAAACAAGGTTTCCATCAATTACATACAAGCTTTAACCAAGATTTTTGAGTACAGAAAGGGCCCTAATTATGTTATAATAAAAACATGGGCTATACAAGATGCCAAATACATGTGTGAAGTTTCAATCCATTATGTAAAGTACTTTTGGAGATGTAAGCTTACATACAAACTTTAACCAAATTTTCAAAGAATAAAAGAGGCCATAATTTTGTTAAAATAAAAGAATTATAGAACCTGGCTCTGTGGTGTTGTCTAGTGATGCTGAATACATGTGTGAAGTTTTAATCCATTATGTAAAGTACTTTGCGAGAAACAAGTTTACATACAAACTTTAACCAAATTTCTTAAGTACAAAAGGGACCATAATTTTGTTTAAATAGATGCAAGAGTTATAGAACCTGGCTCTGTAGTATTCTGTTATGATGCCCTATGCAAGTGTGCAGTTTTAATATATTATGTTAAGTTCTTTGCGAGATACAAGCTTGCTTACAAACTTTAACCAAGTTTTCTAAGTATGTCAGGGGCCATAATTCTGTCAAAATAAAAGCAGGAGTTACGTCACCTTTTACGACACCTGTGGTGTCATCTAATTGTGTGAAGTTTCAATCCATTGTGTAAGTGGTTTCGGAGATACAAGCTTAGATACAAACTTTAACCAAACTTACATACAAACTTTAACCAAGTTTTCTAAGTATGAAAAGGGCCATAATTCTGTCAAAATAAAAGCAACTGTTATATCACCTGACTCTGTGGTGTCAACTAATGATGCTGAATACATGTGTGAAGTTTCATTCCATTCCATTCCATATGTAATGTGGTTTGGGAGATACAAGCTAATATAATATACAAACTTTAACCAGGGGATGCAGACGACGACGAGAACGATCAAGTGATGACAATAGCTCTTTTTTCCTTCGGAAAAGTCGAGCTAAAAATATGTTATGCGAAGTGACTAGACAAAAATTGTGTTATGCTATGAGACGGGACAAAAAAAAAGTTATGCAATGGGACGTTATGGACAGGGTGATTCCTATATGAAAATCTGGTTCTGTAATGCATGTATGTATGTGCCACAACATCAAACCTTGAATACCTGCGGACGAGTAACATTTGGCGCCTGGTCGTCCGACAGGGCGAGTGACTTTTTGCACTATAAAAATTAAGTTAAACTATCGTTTAAACACGATGTTGCAATATTTGCAATATTTCAAATCTGGATCATTTCCGACACGTCATTTTGTTCCGTATTGTCGTTTGCAGGACCCAGATTAACAGGTGTTTGTTTGTTACCAGGTAACCCACGCGTCATGTAGACTGTGATTCAATTCACGCTAAAATCAATTGGAGTGTGATGCAATATATCGCTAACCAGTCCGACTGTTTTTTTTATATCGACACCGTAAACATGGCGGGTAATCAAGCAGACATCAGGTCGCTGTTCGGAAAGTCTGCGTCAGCGACTGCAAGCGGATTCGGCCCGAGTGTCGGCGAATCAGAACGGGTATGGCTGAACAACAAGCGTAGTTCCCAACCCCTATTTATTAGTTTTGGCATCTATTATTGGTCCAATGGAGACAAAATACTGAAGAGAAACTTTAGCAGAATGTTGGTGTTGTAGAAGTTAATTCTCCGCGACCATTTTTTTTTGCCCACTCCCCAACGAATATCCGCATGGAAGGGGAATAAATCTTAATGTGTTAACTTCAAGTGAATGCGGGCACTGAAATGAGCGACTGTCAGAGAGGAGGGGGGCTGTAAAAACTGTGGGTAAAATTGATTGAAAATGCCCACAAACATTGATTGAAAATGCCCACAAACAGATTTGAGTTATTATAAATATATGACAAAATAAATAAATATACAACTTGGAGTGTGCATTACCAGTGTAGGCCCATATCAACATGCACGCACATGAAGTCAGATCAGGATCTACATTGTTTGCAATTCAGAGTTCCGGAAATACGATTGCCCGACGCCCCGGGCAAGTGGATTTTGGGTGCGGGCAAGTGACCTTTGCAAATCTGGTTGCCCGCCACTTGCCCGACTGGACGTTTCCATTCCAGACCAAATCAAGTGGCGAACTAGCCATATCATAATTTGATAACTGAATAAAACTTGCCGCTGTTTTTCGCCGCTAGCGACTGTTAATAAGATCAAACAACTTTCGGTACAATCAACATTCTCGCCCTAGGCAGCTTAATTTGTGGCATTATTTCAATAAACAACTAATTAACCCATACGCGCATTTCACACCGTTTCATAATTTATCCTGACACGGACGTCAGACCTGTGTCCATCGTCTCATGAAATCGCGGCAATCATGTCCGTGACCTCCAAACCATAAACATAGCTACTAGCAGAAATCATTTCGAAATAATCCCTGAAAGTCATCTGGACCTTCCATCAATCAAATACAGAAATTTCTTAATTTGCAAATTTAATGTGTCAAAATAATGATTGACAGACCCACGTGAAGTGATGTTTTTGTTTAGACAATCTAGCCAAAGATTTTTTCGTAACGAAAATACATTTTCTTTTACTCGAAGCACTCGTTTATCAATGCGATTTTATGAGGTATTTGGTGTATTTCATTGATATACTCTGTAATTAAACGTACATGGAAGTGCATACTACACAAATAAGTTGCATAACTAAGCGGTATGCGCATGTCATGGGTTTTCGCGATTTTAAAGCAACCATGGAACCTTTTTCTCAAGTTCTGAACGTTCGCTTTTGATAAATAAGGTTACTGCTACTACTTCTTAAACAATTCCTAGGGGAAACCCTATTCATGCCTCTTGCTTTCACCTAATTCCCTTTAGTTCAAAGACAAAGGCGTAGGGGGCCCAAGTGAATATTTTTAATAACGTTTTTGTCTTGTTTCTTTGCTTGTCATACATTTAAATGTCAACTGGTTAATTGTACACACTGTGACATTAAAAGTTCCATACACTAGCTGCCAAGCAATTTTTTTGGATGGTCATCAAAAAAAATGAGGTGGTGTGTGTGTGGTGCTTGGTGGATGGGATGGGGGAATAAAATTAGTTTGTATACTGTCACATTCATCATTTTATGATTGAAGTAACACAAATATGTAATAGACACAAAGAAGAACCGTTTGATTTTTTTATATGAATAAATACAATTAAATACATTCTCCCTTTCTTTTTCAACTAAGTATAATGGTCCAAATTATGCGGCGGTCCATCCTGTTTAACACGAATTATCGTTAAGCGCCAATTTTTAGGGAAATTAAGTGTTCTTAAATGTGGGGCAAGTGACATTATGGGCAGGGCAAGTGACTTTTGAAAATCCAGTTGCCCTGGGCAAGTGAATTTTCAAAATATTTCCAGAACCCTGCAATTATACCACCATAATAAATATGAAACTACTATAGTGGTGAAAATAATGTTCAGGTTATATGCTGCAGGGCGAGTGGTAAATTGGTAAGAGCGAGTAGCTTTTTGCTTCCACTAGTCCTGCAGGGCGAGTGGATTTTTCCAAATTTTTACACCCCTGAAATATTACTGATAATGTGTCCTCACCACTTTTGTTTCATCTGTTTCCTCGTCCTTCTTTCCTTCATCTTCTTCATTGTTATCTCCCTCTTCTATGGTGTCTAAGTCTCCCGTCATTTTGCTTAGGTCGAAGTCATCCATCAAATTCTTGCGTGTCAGAGTTGCCGTTACAGTTACGATACTGCCCGCAGTGATCGATGAATCTTCATCATCCAATACTGAAACATGCAAGGCAAATTTAAAGCTTATTTGGTCAATTTTGCAAATAAAGGAAAGAAACTTACTAAATCTTATTGTGTATCAAGATATCATAAGCAGTATAATTGAGCCAGTAACAATTAAGTTTTAAAGGGACAAACTGCAAACTTGATTTTTTTAAAAATTCACAGCACTGACCCGTATGTTTTTACATAGCTTGCATTTTTTCAATCATTGTTATTAATTATGAGAACAGTATAAAGCAAGTTGTTTTTGCATATTATTAATTATGAATATATTACACCATTACACCAATGATATATTGAAACCTATGGTAGAAGAAGACGAAAAAATGAAAACTCTAGATTTTATTTCAATTATATGCAAGCAAATTTAAAGTTAAAATGATAATAGATAAATAAATTGAGACAATAATTTCAGTGGTTGATAACTACTTCATGTCCTTTTAATATAATAGTCCAAATTATCTATTGCTTGAGAAGACAGTGAGGTTTTTAGTTGTATTAACCACAAGGCAACACTGTCATCCATACATGGGAGATTCCCCATTCCACAACTGATCCGATAGATTAAATGGTTGGTTATAAAGAGCCCGTCCGTCCTAGAGAGAGAAAGTCCATACAGAGGATTTTGGGATTGTCTTAAAATGGAAAAGAATATGTACAGGGTTTAACGTCACATTTAATGTATATCTTTCAGTCATATCACAATGGTGTCTACTTGTAGCAGTGAGCTTACTGCTCAGATTCATAGTGTTGCAATTGGATGAAGTTTACAATCGATCATTGGTTATAATCGGTTGGATGTAAACAATCAATCATTGGTTATAATCGGTTGGATGTAAACAATCAATCATTGGTTATAATCGGTTGGATGTAAACAATCGATCATTGGTTATAATCGGTTAGATGTAAACAATCGATCATTGGTTATAATCGGTTGGATGTAAACAATCGATCATTGGTTATAATCGGTTGGATGTAAACAATCGATCATTGGTTATAATCGGTTAGTCAATATGAAGTATAACATGGGCATGTTAGTATGAGATTTATGCACTGAACTTAGAAAATATCTGTTTAAGTATGTATTCTTTCCTGTTTGTTTCTAATGCCACTGTACATGTAGCTGCAAGAATCGTAGCTCTTATGGTGTGTACCTACGATGTTGATAGGTAAATATTACCGTAGCTCTTATGGTGTGTACCTACGATACTGATAGTTAAATATTACCATAGCTCTTATGGTGTGTACCTACGATACTGATAGGTAAATATTACCGTAGCTCTTATGGTGTGTACCTACGATACTGATAGGTAAATATTACCGTAGCTCTTATGGTGTGTACCTACGATACTGATAGGTAAATATTACCTGAGCTCTTATGGTGTGTACCTACGATACTGATAGGTAAATATTACCATAGCTCTTATGGTGTGTACCTACGATACTGATAGGTAAATATTACGGTAGCTCTTATGGTGTGTACCTACGATACTGATAGGTAAATATTACCGCATCTTATGGTGTGTACCTACGATACTGAAAAGTCAATATTACCGTAGCTCTTATGGTGTGTACCTACGATACTGATAGGTAAATATTACGGTAGCTCTTATGGTGTGTACCTACGATACTGATAGGTAAATATTACGGTAGCTCTTATGGTGTGTACCTACGATACTGATAGGTAAATATTACGGTAGCTCTTATGGTGTGTACCTACGATACTGAAAAGTCAATATTACCTTAGCTCTTATGGTGTGTACCTACGATACTGGTAGGTAAATATTACCATAGCTCTTATGGTGTGTACCTACGATGTTGATAGGTAAATATTACCTTAGCTCTTATGGTGTGTACCTACGATATTGATAGGTAAATATTACCATAGCTCTTATGGTGTGTACCTACGATACTGATAGGTAAATATTACCATAAGAGCCATGATTCTCACCCCTAATGTCATTGTTGCTTTATTTTTAATTATTACTAAATTATTATAATTGATATAAATGTGTTGTATTGCTCATTTTCACGTGTTTTTTACCAAACTGTTGTCTCCTGGATAATCATGTTTATTTCTATTTCAGGGCTTTTTCTCTATAAATTGTGAAGACTCCCTAGTCTGGTCATTTTGTGAAAAAAGGTGCATAAAATTGTCTTTATTTGTGAAAAAAGTATTAAAAGATTAATTGTTAAAAGCGAAATTACATTACAGGAGGACACTACAAAACAATTGTAAAATTATTCAGCATAATATGATACATTTTAGACAAACTTTCTTCTGTAAATGTATCCAAAACAAAACTATACTGAGAAAGTAAGAGTGGGGAAATGTTGTTTACCGCAAAATAAATATAAAAAAAAATAATAAATTGTGCCCTGTTATAGAAGGAGGAAGGGAACAAAAATTAAAGGGCATATTTACGTTTGACCTATGATTGATTATAAACTTCATAATGGATCATCACAATCGAATGCTTGAGTAACTAATGATCTGTTACAATTGATTAATCGGTACATCACTATGACCTACCTTCAGATCTGATAACGAGTTCCACGTTAGGGAGTGTGGCACACACATTCATCACGTCCTGATACTGGCTGTCGTTCAGTGATCGCAGCAATGCTCGCCTCTCCTCCTCGTCCATGGCCACCATATCCCGTATATGCTGTATGTTTCTCTGTAATGCAAAGTTACACGGTTTACTTCCGGCCATGTATGGTACGAGACGATTACTATATTAAAAAATTTAATTGATCGCCCACTGCCTCCAGAAGGATTTTGTAATATAATGAATCTGATATGTACAGTCAAACCTGTGTTTAATAGTGGTCACCTCTATTTAGCAACCACCTATTATTTAAAGCAGCCACATTTTCTATATCCCGTTTGTTTCAAACAATGTTAATGTAAATCAGCCTTTATTAAGCAGCCACCTGCCTTTAGAGGTCACTATTGGTCTTTCCCTTGAGTGGCTGCTTAATACAGGTTTGACTGTATATTCGTTGACAAAAGTCAATTTACCATACTAATATCAAAAGGATAATAATATAACCTTTTAATTTTTTCATCCAATTTGGCTTATGTATAGTCACTGACAAGACATCTCACTATACCAATATCAAAAGGTCAAGGTCACATTCAAGGTCAAAAGTCATAGTTTAAAAGTTAGGATGAAACATACGGTAAATGCAAAAGCTTAAACATTATCTATGACCTTTTCATTTTTTCATCTAATTTTGCTTATTATATTCACAGACAAGACATCTCACCGTACCAAACTCAAAGGGTCATGGTCGTATTCAAGGTCAGAGTATGTATTCAAGGTCAGAGTCCTGACTGTATTCAAGGTCAGAGTCTGTATTCAAGGTCAGTCTGTATTCACAAGTCAAATTAAATCTGCAGCGGGTGGACCTTACCGTCTGTGACAACTACTTGTCTATATAGCAGGAAGCAGGAGTTGTGTAATAAATAAAGATGTGAACACATTATAGATTTGGTTGGGATTTAAAAATAAAAACAAAGGTTTTATATTTGACGAGTAACCTCAATTGAAACAAATTTTCCATAAGGCCCTAAAATGCCATCTGCTGACATGTAGCATTTAACTGATATTTAACGTGTATGCATTTGTATTCAATCATCATATGACATGCAAGAGCTGAGCATCGCCTGCCAGGCATATACGCACGTCTTTGGCAAGGTTAAGTTCCATGTTCAATTTTTTCAAAGGACAATAACTAAAGCGAACTATCACTGAGGGTGATGAATATCCCCACTTTTGGAAAACAGTTGTTATGTGTATCTACCCATTCAAAACTGTTTGAGAAATAAAGCAATAAAAATGTGTTATGTGACTTGATAAAAATGTGTTACAGCATGCGGCGCAACAAAAATGTGACATTACGGACACCGTGATTCCTGTATAGCCCCCACTTTATAAAAGCGGGGGTATAAAACATACGAATCAGAGAGTTATTGGATTGTCTAAGATGTATTCATTGGGTCATGATGAAGATGTGTGCAAAGTTTCGTTTCAAGCAAAATTAAGTTCCAGGTTATATCTTTTTTCAAAGGGGAATAAGTCAAAAAATATTAGAGAGTTATGGGCCAGTATCAGATGTATTCATTGAATCATGCTGAAGACGTGTACAAAGTGTCACTGTTGTAGACATTATACTTTGAAAGTTATTAGCCACAATCAGTTGTCAGGTAAAAGTTAACCGACAGACTGATCGACCGACGGAAAACGCCACGACATAATACGTCATATAACAAATACCACCCAGCTCGGCACTCCTGGTTTACGCTACAAAAGTAACAAAAAAAACCTGAATATTAACAAAGCCTACCTTTTTAGTAACAAAATGTCTGAGCATGTCAGGACGAACATGTGGTAGCTGTAGAAGGGGACTGGACTTGGCATCTAGGCCCTGGGTTATCATCTGTGACAATTTCATACAGTTCTCAACAGTGTCTAGACGCGGCATCTCCTGTGGACCTGTACAAAATGGTAAAGGAAAACTATTTCTGACCTAAGTTACCAAGAGGAACTATTTCTGAACTCAAGTTGCCAAGGGTATCATATCTGACCTCAAGTTACCAAGAGGAACCCAGGGCTCAACCTAGGCAAGGAATTTAGGGAGAAGTCACTTCTCCCTCAAGTGATTTTAGGGAGAAGTGGAGAGAATTTAGGGAGACTTCACGCGACGTGTATACGTAGACAACGGTGGAATAGTCATCACCATGTATATCGAAGTGCAGTGAATACAGTGTAATGCACACTAATTCTTTTTACTCTATAATATGAGCTTGAAATATTGATGCAAATTTCTATGATAATGGATTTATTACTAAACTGTACCTTTTTAAAAAAAAAAAAAAATGTTTTTTTTTAATTTTTCGGCGACTTTAACTTCGCTTTGATGTGCTGCCAAGGCGAAGTCAAGAGATCGCGGGCGCGTTCTTCGCCCGAATCGCCCTGTAGATTGAGCCCTGGAACCATATCTGACCTCAAGTTACCAAAAGGAACCATATCTGACCTCAAGTTACCAAGAGGAACAATATCTGACCTCAAGTTACCAAGAGGAACCATATCTGACCTCAATTTACCAAGAGGAACCATATCTGACCTCAAGTTACCAAGAGGAACCATATCTGACCTCAAGTTACCAAGAGGAACAATATCTGACTTCAAGTTACCAAGATGAACCATATGACGAACCATATCTGACCTCAATTTACCAAGAGGAACCATATCTGACCTCAAGTTATCAACAGAACCATATCTGACCTCAAGTTACCAAGAGGAACCATATCTGACCTCAAGTTACCAAGAGGAACCATATCTGACCTCAAGTTACCAAGAGGAACCATATCTGACCTCAAGTTATCAAGAGGAACAATATCTGATCCAAGTTATCAAGAGGAACCATATTTTACCTCAAGTTACCAAGGAGAACCATGGTGCTGGCTACAAGCTGGGAGGAGGTTTGATATGACTTATGTTGTCTAGTCATGGTGCTGGCTACAAGCTGGGAGGCATTTGATGACTTATGTTGTCTAGCCATGGTGCTGGCTACAAGCTGGGAGGGCGTTTGATGACTTATGTTGTCTAGCCATGGTGCTGGCTACAAGCTGGGAGGGCGTTTGATGACTTATGTTGTCTAGCCATGGTGCTGGCTACAAGCTGGGAGGCATTTGATGACTTATGTTGTCTAGCCATGGTGCTGACTACAAGCTGGGAGGCATTTGATGACTTATGTTGTCTAGCCATGGTGCTGGCTACAAGCTGGGAGGGCGTTTGATGACTTATGTTGTCTAGCCATGGTGCTGGCTACAAGCTGGGAGGGGGTTTGATACGACATGTTGTCTAGCAATGGTGCTGGCTACAAGCGCGGAGGGCGTTTAATAAGACATGTTGTCTAGCCATTGTGCTGGCAACAAGCTGGGAGTGGGGTTGATGACTTATGTTGTCTAGCCATGGTGCTGGCAACAAGCTGGGAGGAGGTTTGATAAGACTTGTTGTCTAGCCATAGTGCTGGCTATAAGCTGGGAGTGCATTTGATGACTTATGTTGTCTAGCCATGGTGCTGGCTACAGGTTTGGAGGGTGTTTGATAAGACGTTGTCTAGCCATGGTGCTGGCTACAAGCTGGGTATGTTGTCTAGCCATAGTGCTGGCTATAAGCTGGGAGTGCATTTGATGACTTATGTTGTCTAGCCATGGTGCTGGCTATAAGCTTGGGGGCGTTTGATAAGACGTCTAGCCATTGTGCTGGCTACAAGCTGGGAGGAGGTTTGATAAGACTTGTTGTCTAGCCATGATGCTAGCTACAAGCTGGGAGTGCATTTGATGACTTATGTTGTCTAGCCATGGTGCTGGCTACAGGTTTGGAGGGTGTTTGATAAGACGTTGTCTAGCCATGGTGCTGGCTACAAGCTGGGTATGTTGTCTAGCCATGGTGCTGGCTACAAGCTGGGAGGGGGTTTGATAAGACTTTACGTTGTCTAGCCATGGTGCTGGCTACAAGCTAGGAGGGGGTTTGACGACTTATGTTTCTAGCCATGATGCTGGCAACAAGCTGGGAGTAGGTTTGATAAGACATATTGTCTAGCCATGGTGTTGGCTACAAGCTGGGTATGTTGTCTAGCCATGGTGCTGGCTACAAGCTGGGAGGGCATTTGATGACTTATGTTGTCTAGCCATGGTGCTGGCTACAAGCTTGGAGGGCGTTTGATGACGTCTAGCCAAGGTGCTGGCTAGAAGCTGGGAGGGCATTTGATGACATGTTGTCTAGCCATGGTGCTGGCTACAAGCTGGGAGGGGGTTTGATAAGACTTTACATTGTCTAGCCATGGTGCTGGCTACAAGCTGGGAGGGGGTTTGATGACATGTTGTCTAGCCATGGTGCTGGCAACAAGCTGGGAGTAGATTTGATATGACATATTGTCTAGCCATGGTGCTGGCTACAAGCTGGGAGGGCATTTGATGACTTATGTTGTCTAGCCATGGTGCTGGCTACAAGCTTGGAGGGTGTTTGATAAGACATTTTCTAGCCATGGTGCTGGCTAGAAGCTGGGAGGGCGTTTGATGACTTATGTTGTGTAGCCATGGTGCTGGCTACAAGCTGGAAGTGGTTTAGTTTAAACTTATTTATTTTACATCGATTGTAACGAAAGCTCTATGAACTTATTTGAATCACTCTCGATGTCTTCCTGGGTAGAACCAGTACTAAGCAATGCAGATAAAGTGTCTTGCTCAGGGACACAACGCATATGGCAATGACGGGAATCGAACCCACGACTTTTGGATCATGGGTCCAACGCTCTACCACTAGACCACCGCGCTCCTTGTCTAGCCATGGTGCTGGCTACAAGATGGGAGGGCGTTTCATGACATGTTGTCTAGCTATGGTCCTGGCTACAAGATGGGAGGGCATTTGATGACTTATGTTGTCTAGTCATGCTGCTGGCTACAAGCTGGGAGGAGGTTTGATCTGGTTATGTTGTCTGGCCAGGGCCCTGGCTACAAGCTGGGAGGGGTTTAATACTTATGTTATCTGGCCATGGCGCTCGCTTCAAGCTGGGAGGGGTTTATTACTTATGTTGTCTGGCCATGGCACTGGCTACAAGCTGGGAGGGGTTTGATTTATTACTTACGTTGTCTGGCCATGGCACTGGCTACTAGCTGTGAGAGAATGTTGACCATTTCGTTAATCAGTGCAGGGCATTTCTGCAGTATATATTTACGATCTGAAATAAACATACAAGCATCAATGTAGTAAAGAAGAAATAGCACACAGAACTGTATCAACAACTTGGCTTGCAGTTACATATTGAAAAAATACTTTAAGGTAAAGAAGCATGCTTTAATAAAATACTTTGTTTCTTAATATCAGAAACTTGTTTCAATATTGAACAGTCAGTTGATTCGTGAATAATAAGGATTTTTAATATATGAATGGTGTTTTACTTCATTTTTAGCACATGCTAGGCCATATATGACAGTTGATTTGTTCGCGGTAGCAGTAGACCACCCCATTTTTCCTGGATAGAACCAGTACTAGATACCTCCCATCATTGGTAAGAATCGACACTTTCTCACTTGACAAGTCGAGCTCCCAGTGGGATTCGAACCCGCAGCGATGAGAGGCGAGAAAGTTGTAGAATCAATGTCTTTACTATCCTGGCTACAGAGGCACAATAATAAGGAAAACTCAATGTATAGGAGAGATATATAACTTGTCCTCTTAAAGTCCATAATTCATCACCACATTTACACAATAACACGTGTTTCTGTTCATAATGCTTCCAGTCGCAAACGATGGCATGCTTATTGTCATTGATGACCATATGCACTCTGAGACAGCCCACTGGCCAAGGGGGGCGTAAGAATGTGTACCTACCTAGATCGAGTGAGTTTAGTGGCAGCTCCAGTCTGTTGAAGTGGGCATGTAGCAAGGCACGAGCCTTCACACTGTAGCCAAAACACAGAGGGCGCTCTTTATTCTTCTCATCCAGGTTAGGCAACTGCTTCATCAACTGACAAATAAAAACAGATATATCAATAACCGACCCATCCGAGTATGAGGTATGTCAATTGCCTATTTTTTATTTATCTGATATTAATACGCAAGACTGATAAAAGACAAGACTGTAAAAATATACCAGTATCTGACTGTCCTCACATCTTGTAGCATAGCAGTAATGCTCAATGACAAATTAAAAACTTTAAAAATTAAAAGAACTGAAACAAAGGTAAATTATTCAGACAGAGATACATGACACAAAGTGACATGAAAATCTGCAAAAACACATAACACAAATTGGCATGAAAATATGCAAACATACACAACACAAATTGACATGAAAATATGCAAACACACAACACAAATTGACAGGAAAATATGCAAACACACACAACACAAATCGGCATGAAAATATGCAAACACACACAACACAAATTGACAAGAAAATATGCAGCAAACACACATCACAAATTGACACGAAAATATGCAAACACACACAACACAATCTGACAGGAAAATATGCAAACACACATAACATAAATTTACATTAAAATATGCAAACACACAAATTGACAGAAAAAATATTCAGACAGGCATACACAATACAAATTGACCGGAAAATATGCAAACACACACAACACAAATTAACATATCGATGTCAGTGCTCACACTGGCCATTTTAAATTAATAGCCACACATTTTTTAGTTAAGAAAATAATAGCCAACTTTAATGCGTAAGAAAATTCGGTCAGTCGTAAGAGCCAAATTTTCAATCAGGTTTTATTAGACTATCAGGGCCTCCTCTGGCTATATTTTTCCTTTTTTCACCACTTTCTCCAAGTGAAAGAAGTAGGAGCCTAGACTAGAATTCATTTATAAGTAGGATTCCAGGAACTCCTTACACATTGATAAAACAAAGAATGATGGATTAAATAATGAATAGAAATATACTTTATGTATCTGTCATCTATATATATCGTTTTTCTTTCCACCAACATGTATTTGTAAAGTACAGTTTTTCTCATTCGATTATGTAAAAAAAAAAAATCAAAAAAAAAAATCCGAAATTATGTACCATCCGAAGTACTATGACACCGCAATTTTACGGCCTGAAATTTTTTTAAATCATTTAATCGAAATACCATCAATTTTTCATGCATTAACGTGTTTTGAATGCCAAAAATGGTCTTTCTTATCAAAGGGGAAAGAAAACACAACCCTAATTGTAGGATAATGTAGTTTTATGTCATTAATTGTCGATCTCAAAGTTGTGACAAACTGAAACTGCCGACACGAAGCCAGGCACAATATTCAAACTTCTTATTGTTTCAATGTTTTAATTACTTTATTGCAAGTGTTTTCACAGTTCACAATACACATGGGAGTTTGCTACCTCTTGGGATCATGATGGGATAGCTTTTAATGCAGATGAAAGTAGCGACTATGTTCATAATAATGCGTGCACAAATTAATTTCATCTCTTCGTAGTTTGTGTACAGAAAAACAAACAGGAAACTGAACCTACTGTTGGATGTGTAACGGATTGTCTGATTGGTCAATCGCCCGAAAGATAACAAATTGGCTATACGGTCCATTAATCACATGATGTTTGCGTGTATCAACAATGCCGATTATCCGACAACGAAGTGCCAATTAAGGGAATTAACAACTTTTACAAGCGATAATTGATAAGCGCGTGGCGACAGCACAGGGGGCGTGAAAGGATTATGTAATGTTTATTGCGGGTCATTTATTACTTGGGGTGTCAAACAGACCATTATACGAACAATTTATAAAAAATAAAAAAATAAAAAAATTTTTTATTAAAATAAAATAATCGCCATTTCTTGTCGACATTTCTTTAAAATAATCGACAGTATTATAAAATAATCGCAAATGGCGACCATGGCGTATGGTAGCGTGAGCACTGAATGTTTAGACAAACATAGCTACATAACACAAGCTGACCGATAAATATGCAAACATATACAACACGACTTGACTGGTAAATAATCAAGACAAACATACATAACACGACTTGACTGGTAAATAATCCAGACAAACATACACAACACAACTTGACTGGTAAATAATCCAGACATACACAACACGACTTGACTGGTAAATAATCCAGACAAACACAAACATAGATGACACAAATTAACATGAATAAAACATATTTTACAATATATCAATAAGTACTAGTGACAACTGCTAAATGACCAACATAAATTAGAATATATGAAGTTTATAGGCATTATCTTCAAGAATAAATAACCTTTGACCTGTATATATCATTTACAACTACGTACTTACCACAGGGACTTCCTCATTGTCACTGGGTCGCTCCATAATCTCTGCGTTGTGGAACTTGTCAAACTCAAATGATGCACCCATAACCATGATCAATTCTGTTGGAAAGGAAGCAACATAGTCAAGACTGTTTAGAGTTAAGCCCAACATTCTATTCAAACATCCTGTTCGAATCTGATCTCACTTTTTAAATTATCGGCAATTTATTTATACGAAACATCATTCTGATACACATCCTTCTGATACACATCCTTCTGATACACATCCTTCTGATACACATCCTTCTGATACACATCCTTCTGATACACATCCTTCTGATACACATCATTCTGATACACATCCTTCTGATACACATCATTCTGATACACATCATTCTGATACACATCCTTCTGATACACATCCTTCTGATACACATCATTCTGATACACATCCTTCTGATACACATCCTTCTGATACACATCCTTCTGATACACATCATACTGATACACATCATTCTGATACACATCCTTCTGATACACATCCTTCTGATACACATCATTCTGATACACATCCTTCTGATACACATCATTCTGATACACATCATTCTGATACACATCCTTCTGATACACATCCTTCTGATACACATCCTTCTGATACACATCATTCTGATACACATCCTTCTGATACACATCATACTGATACACATCATTCTGATACACATCCTTCTGATACACATCCTTCTGATACACATCCTTCTGATACACATCATTCTGATACACATCCTTCTGATACACATCATTCTGATACACATCATTCTGATACACATCATTCTGATACACATGTGAGTTTGTTTTTGTCGTTTTGTTTCCTCTTTGATTTCCACACAATTCATGTTTCAAACGAGTCATGAATGACTGAGTCCAACCTCCTATATAGTATGTAATACTGTCATATCTACACAATTCATGTTTCAAACGAGTCATGAATGACTGAGTCCAACCTCCTATATAGTATGTAATACTGTCATATCTACACAATTCATGTTTCAAACGAGTCATGAATAACTGAGTCCAACCTCCTATATAGTATGTAATACTGACATATCTACACAATTCATGTTTCAAACGAGTCATGAATGACTGAGTCCAACCTCCTATATAGTATGTAATACTGACATATCTACACAATTCATGTTTCAAACGAGTCATGAATAACTGAGTCCAACCTCCTATATAGTATGTAATACTGTCATATCTACACAATTCATGTTTCAAACGAGTCATGAATAACTGAGTCCAACCTCCTATATAGTATGTAATACTGACATATCTACACAATTCATGTTTCAAACGAGTCATGAATAACTGAGTCCAACCTCCTATATAGTATGTAATACTGTCATATCTACACAATTCATGTTTCAAACGAGTCATGAATAACTGAGTCCAACCTCCTATATAGTATGTAATACTGACATATCTACACAATTCATGTTTCAAACGAGTCATGAATGACTGAGTCCAACCTCCTATATAGTATGTAATACTGACATATCTACACAATTCATGTTTCAAACGAGTCATGAATGACTGAGTCCAACCTCCTATATAGTATGTAATACTGTCATATCTACACAATTCATGTTTCAAACGAGTCATGAATGACTGAGTCCAACCTCCTATATAGTATGTAATACTGTCATATCTACACAATTCATGTTTCAAACGAGTCATGAATAACTGAGTCCAACCTCCTATATAGTATGTAATACTGACATATCTACACAATTCATGTTTCAAACGAGTCATGAATGACTGAGTCCAACCTCCTATATAGTATGTAATACTGACATATCTACACAATTCATGTTTCAAACGAGTCATGAATAACTGAGTCCAACCTCCTATATAGTATGTAATACTGTCATATCTACACAATTCATGTTTCAAACGAGTCATGAATAACTGAGTCCAACCTCCTATATAGTATGTAATACTGACATATCTACACAATTCATGTTTCAAACGAGTCATGAATAACTGAGTCCAACCTCCTATATAGTATGTAATACTGTCATATCTACACAATTCATGTTTCAAACGAGTCATGAATAACTGAGTCCAACCTCCTATATAGTATGTAATACTGTCATATCTACACAATTCATGTTTCAAACGAGTCATGAATAACTGAGTCCAACCTCCTATATAGTATGTAATACTGTCATATCTACACAATTCATGTTTCAAACGAGTCATGAATGACTGAGTCCAACCTCCTATATAGTATGTAATACTGACATATCTACACAATTCATGTTTCAAACGAGTCATGAATAACTGAGTCCAACCTCCTATATAGTATGTAATACTGACATATCTACACAATTCATGTTTCAAACGAGTCATGAATAACTGAGTCCAACCTCCTATATAGTATGTAATACTGTCATATCTACACAATTCATGTTTCAAACGAGTCATGAATGACTGAGTCCAACCTCCTATATAGTATGTAATACTGTCATATCTACACAATTCATGTTTCAAACGAGTCATGAATGACTGAGTCCAACCTCCTATATAGTATCTAATACTGACATATCTTTGTAGTAATAATTCTATTTGCTTTATTTCAATCAACAGATTTATTTGTGGAGTTTTCTGAACTAAGTAATTTGAAACTGATATATAGTCATTAAACTCTGAAAGATGTGTGAATGTTCCGCTACACCTACATTTTATCAATTAGATTTCAATAATGCAGGTATTGTATTTTCCCTAACAGAAGCGCCCGGGCGCTATGCAAAGTGGGTGGGTGAATTCTATCAAGGGAGGCATTTTTATTGGGATAAATAACACAAGACATGATTGTCTTCAACAGAATATATCAGTTAAAAAATCGACTTACTTTTGAGTATCATTCGAGGATTCTTGCTGAAGAAGTACATGTAGAGACGTGTTGTGTCCAGCAGCACCTGATCCTTGCTGAACTTTATTGATCTATACCACCACACACCCTACAGATGAACACATAGGTTGTTTCAATTAATTATTAAACTCTACTTGGACATTTGTATTAAAGGGAATGTTGGCATAGATATTCAAATTTTATTAATGGGAGTTTTGAAAAGCTTGGAAAAGGATGAACTAATTCTCTAAATCCGAAAAAGGTCACTTCGCCCCCGCCCACTAATAATAATACACTAATAATGCAATTACAGTGTCAGTTTTTCATACTTTTGCACATTAATTGGTATAATAGTCATCTAATAAAGAGATAAACAGCATGTCAAACGATTTATTATATTAACTCGGGACGTCTTCCCTGGGGTTCGGGTTGGAGGGGGTGGGTGGAGGGTAACGGGGTCAATTTATTTAAAGATTATTTCTCAAACATTTTGATGACAGTGGGGTGGGGGAAGGGGGTGGGGGGAGTGACCTGTGTGAATAAAACGTGGGTATTTTACGATGGCCACACCGTCGAATTCGTTCTAATTATTATTATTAGTATATGTGTTGAACCAAGGTTTTAATCAATTCAATTCACTGTTACACCTGCCCAGACTAGAGGTACTGTAGAGGTACTCACCACAACTGCTGGCATGATGACCATAAATAAGACGATGTACACCAGCAGTACCTGTAATATACATGATGACAAATGCAGTTGTAATAAAGTCGTGGTCAGATTTACACAGAATCAGAACCGAATATAATCCCACATTCCATTCCCCTGGAGGGAGGTATCTTTCAGGGTATACTCAAATTAAACAATCTTATTCCTTAGTTCTGCATTTTCCTCCAAGAAGAGGTCAAAATTAGCAGTCATACTCACCAATTAAGATAATTTCATTTTTTTTTTATTTGTAGTCAAGTTTGTGACCTTTGTTAAATATACAGTTTATATGTTACAAATTCAGGTATTTCATAGTAATGTTATTTTATAAGCTTCAGGCATTAAATACACGGAAATCATTTTTTTGTTCCAAAAGTCAGGTCTAATTTAAAAGATAGTATTCAATTGTTTTTTTCTCGCAGTTACTGTTCATTTTTCATGACATCATGCTCATTTATTATGATCAATTAGCTCACACATAAATGTAATGTCTAAAAGAAGCAAAATAAAAGTACAGAATACACAGGTTAATGTGTGCACTGACCCACATGGAGTTTTCGTCATCTACAATCCATTTAGGCAATGCTATTCCAAATGTTGTCACTGAAAAAAGGGAAAAAAAGATTGCGAATAAAAATACGAATAAATCCTGAAAATCACATACGAGTTCTTAACAAAGGTGTGATGTAGTGAAAGGGAATGCAAATAAACACAGAGTCTGATTGATTGTGTTTCAGCACATTTTAGGCTATGTATGTTTGTCAATTTTTGGTGGTGGAGGCAGACCACCCACTTATTCATGGGTAGAACCAGTACTGTATACCTCCCACCAGCCATAAGAATCGACACATATTAAACAAAGAGCAATGCCAAGGGTACATAACACTAGCGGATCCAGGGGGGGGCGCACCCGGCGCGCGCCCCCCCTAAAATGTCCGGATCATACATGTATGTCCATGTTACTATAGATAAAATATCAAACAATTTCGTTGCACGCCCTCAGTATAAAAAAGTTTCTCGCTCGCTTCGCTCGCTCGCCGCATAATGGCTAATGTGTGGTTTAATTAACACATTGTTAAATCCTTTTATTTGGAAACGGACTTTTTTATTCATACATGTATGTCCATGTTACTGTAGATAAAATATCAAACAATTCCGTTGCACGCCCTCAGTATAAAAAAGTTTCTCGCTCGCTCGACGCATAATGGCTAATGAGTGGTTTAATTAACACATTGTTAAATCATTTTATTTGGAAACGGACTTTTTTATTCATACATGTATGTCCATGTTACTGTAGATAAAATATCTAACAATTTCGATGCACGCCCTCAGTATAAAAAAGTTTCTCGCTCGCTTCGCTCGCTCGACGCATAATGGCTAATGTGTGGTTTAATTAACACATTGTTAAATCCTTTTATTTGGAAACGGACTTTTTTATTCATACATGTATGTCCATGTTACTGTAGATAAAATATCAAACAATTCCGTTGCACGCCCTCAGTATAAAAAAGTTTCTCGCTCGCTCGACGCATAATGGCTAATGAGTGGTTTAACTAACACATTGTTAAATTCTTTTATTTGAAAACGGACTTTTTTACCCTATCAATGCACTACCGCAACCGTTTTATGAGGCTATAGACGGACCCGAAAATTGACCAAAATCTTACGCCCCCCCTAAGCTGAAATCCTGGATCCGCCCCTGCATAATACACCTGTCAAAAGACGATTTAACATGTAAAGTAAAAGGTATGTGTCAGATACATAATTTGAGTTTTGACTGAAAAAACATCTTATAAACAGGAATGTCGGAGAGCAGATCAAGTGCCCTGAATGGCCTTGCAAGTGGCCCAGACATAGATGGAAGGAATGTCAGTATTGGATGAATGCCCCAGGATGGACCATTATGAAGACCTTGATGTTTGACCTGACCCCAAACCCAGTAAAGTTTCTCCGCAAGGAAGTGAACGCACAGAATGAGTTATTGTTCACGGATAGATTAAAGGATGTACAGACAACCCTATATGTAAATATGTCCCATTTACTATACTATTTATTTACAGTCATACTCATTACTACCATCTACCATATTCAATGCTTTGCATAAAACGATATTGTTGATTTTTAACATTAACATTACTGAGTGATTAGAACCCCAGCATACCTCCCGGCCCATCAGGATTGCCATGTTCCTCCCAGTTTTTCTTCGATTCTTCATCTGTCAACCTGAAATTAACAAAAAATTACAACTGTATTTAAAACAATAGCGCCATTTTTAACTACCAGCTAAGGGTTATTCCATTAAAATATACTAAAGTGTTCAAGTTTATGAGAAGGGACATACATCTGCACTGGATAACTGATAAGGAAGAACTGTATAAAGTTTCATGACCATAGGTAAATATTTTGCCAAGTTATGAGCTAGGTTAGGTTGCAGGTTGAAGTTTTATGAAAATGAGCATAACTCTGCCAAAATGAAGGTCAAGAGTTATTGGACATGTGTCACAACATTTCGTTGGTTAAGATGAAAATGTGTGTGAAGTTTCATAAACATGGGTCAAATAATGTTCACATTATGGCCAGTTATGAGATAGTGTTATGAAAAGGGGCATAACTCTGCTAAAAGGAGTCAGAGATCTTGGAAACAATATTCTCAGTGATAAGATGAATATGTGTCTGTGTAAAGTTTCATGAACCTAGGTCAAATATTTCTGAATTTATAGCGATGAGGATTGCATCACGGTATTTTGTGCCTGAAATGTGTCGTATCAAACATGGTGATCAGACAATAAAGGGTTAACTCAGGTCTGCTATATACTCACGCTGCATAAGCTTTAGCCACTCTCATGAACATCTTACTGTCCCCCGTCTCCTTGTCAGGATGGAACATCAAACTCAACTTTCTGTATGCCTTCTTGATATCTCTGTCAGTGGCACCCTATCAAGCAAAACAGAAGTATACATCTATGTTATAATTATTACAAACTTTTTTTCTTTCTGACAGGCTCAATAAACAAAGAAGTGTAAAACTGACACTATAACAAAGATCTGTGAACGGCTGTATGCATCCATTTTTTTTTTCTTCAATAATGAAATATTAGAAGTCTGTCTTACAAAAAGAATTGAAAATGTTCAGAACATGTTCAACATGTTCACATGACACCAGGGTATCATGAAGTCTGAAAGCAGGCAAAATGAACTCGTTTTTCATTAACACATGTTGTAGTTAAGGAGTCAACACAGTTATATATAAATGCAGTAACAATTACCCGGTCAATCTGGAGGATCTGGAAGGGGTCGTATTCAGTGTAATCCATTTTGATTAATGACACCTTGTAGGCAAGCAAAACAAATATTACCCATCCGAATATCAGACCTAGCTTTCTGAAAAGTAAAATAAGCATACATGTAATATCTCACTCTGTTTGACCGAATTTCGTCTGTTCAGAAGTCGAAAATCTATGCAATTTGGACATTTCACTGAAAAAATTATGGAATGAAAACAAATTTAAAAGCTGTTTAATGACATTTTCCTATTTTATTTTATCATTAAATGCTTTAAAATGGTTAAATGTATGAAAATATTTGATAAAACCTCACATATATACCTTATGCTTAAAAGATCTCCCAGATTTTGGACAAATCTCCCTTGAACAATTCTTAAATCTCCCAGATTGTGGCTTCAATAGTATGACATGTATGAATTATAAGTATTACAGCTAAAATTCAAACGTAAAATATTAAAGCTGCTATCCTACCAATAACAGCCAAATTTTACAACATGTGGAGTACGGTCTCTATGACATCACAGTGTTACTAAGTACACCATGCTACAAAAAAGTCTGTCTCAGCTCGTTGGTTATTTAAACACCTTGATGGGCGTACTTGATGGGCTACACTCATCTCGGTGTTTAAATAAGCCAACTCGCTGAGACCAGACTCTTTCTATTACGTATATCATAATTACTTAGAACTTACATGGCCTTTTTTCTTGTACTTATCCATGATGTTTTAACCTGTGTCCTTTGTCGTTTCTCCACACATGGCGGACAGTGACAGAGTCTGCTGTTTCTCTGTTTCTCATCTGAAATCAAATGTGTAATCGTCAATCTATTTGCAAGCAGCTTGCTGACAGGAAGGACAAGACATGGTTGCTGTACGATTGGGGAGGCCAGCAAACTCCCCGCAGTAGTTACTTCCCCTTTCTCTTACAGTAACCACTGCCACCACACTAATTTATAGCTGAAATCCAGCTACGTTTAATCTTTTGGTTAATTATTTTTAAGTCAATATTTCAACTTGCATTGTTCATAATATAGGAAAATAGTGTAAAAAACGGTATCTGGTTACAAAAAGAATTTATTTATTTTAAAAAAATCAGTTTTAGCGAATATGAACACCGGTTACTTGGTTACTTGTTAACAAACATGTATTCCGCTGAGAACATTACAGAAGCTGTACGTAAATTTAATAAAGAGATTACACCCAAGCCAAAACAGGTTGAATGTTTTCAACATCTTCCTGAAGGTGATGATGTTATTGCCAATTGCCTGTTGGTTACGGCAAGAGTTTGCTGTTCCAGTGTATCGCCATTTTTGTAATCACATGGCCTCAGCTATCGTCACATCATTTATGTGGTGGCAGGGATTGTGGGCTACAATATCACCGTGTGGAAGTTGCCAAGTCAGGTGTAATCAACTAGACAACATAACCTCTGTGTCACATGTAAAGCGCTTCAGTGGCCCGGATAGTCAAGACGTTGCTTCTAAAACTTTCCTGCCTCTCACCGCTGCAGGTTCAAATAAATGCCCCCCTTTTCAAAAATGTTACACCCCCAGGGGCGTTTAATAGGGATTATACGATATTATATATGTCTAATTTTCACCATGTTTGGTTTGAAAATTGTCTCATTAAGATCTTGGATGAATTGGACATTGAAACAAGAGGCCCAAGAGAGCCTGTGGACACTCTACTTGCTAAATATAAAGTTTATGTATAATATCATTCAACCGGAACATGGCGATGACATAGCAACTTGGCAGGGATGATCATAGCAACTAGGCTTGGTACTGATCATCCCTGGCTCCTTGAAATCCATTCCGGGCCTGTCTCATTTTGCAGACAAGGAGCCCGTCAGGCCTGTCTAAAAAAAAAAAATATATATATCCCCAAAAAAATCATTTTTACTGGATCTCAAGCTCAAGTTTCTCAAGACAAAATACTCCCATGTGTATTGTGAACTGTGAAAACACTTGCAATAAAGTAATTAAAATGTGTTATACACACATTGAAACAATAAGAAGTTTGAATATTTTCCCTGGCTTCGTGTCGGCAGTTTGTCACAACTTTGAGGTCGACAATTGTTGACATAAAACTCATTATTCTGCTATTAGGGTTGTGTTTTCTTTCCTTTGTGATAAGAAATACCGTTTTTTGTCACTAAAAACACACTAATGCATGAAAACAAAATCGTTATTGATGGTATTTCGATTGAATGTTTGTGAAATGTTCGGGCCGTAATAGTGAGGTGTCATAGTAGTTTGGATGGTACATAATTTCGGATAAATATACTGTATATGTATAAATACAGATATAAAGTATATTTCTATTCATTATTTAAGGTGTAAGGAGTTCCTGGAATCCTACTTTTAAATGAATTCTAGTCCAGGCTCCTAATTCTTTACTTGGAGAAAGTGGTGACAAAAAGATAAAATATAGCCAGAGGAGGCTCTGATAGTCTCATAAAACCTGATTAAATATTTGGCTCCAAGTTTAGCTCCAGTTTCACCAAGTCGGCTCTGATTATTATCGTTTGGCAAAAGTGCTAGTACTCTCCTTTGCATTGATTATAATTTACTATGTAATATTCTATTCTAACATATTTTAAATGAAGTGGTAAATAAGTCCGCTGACCAGGGAGCATAAAGTGTTAGCAAAAAGAAAAATATAGTCAGAGGAGGTTCTGAGCTTGATTAATACATACTCCACTGTTACTGGTCCGATCTGGCTGGTTTTCGAACTTATCCGAGCTTTCATTGATATTAACAACCTGTTAAAGTTTGGTAAAGATCGGTTGAGATATGAAGGCCCTATCGTCTTAACGAGACAAAAGTTAACGAGACAAAAGTTAACGACAGACGGACGACGGACAACTCACCATCCCATAAGCTCTTTTGGCCCTTGGCCAGTAGAGCTAAAAACACACATAATGTTAAGTATCAGGGCACTCAAATATGTTTGTATAATTATGTTATTGTGAATGATAATGTACATGTAAACTATGTAACAATATTAAGTATGTCTTAATGATTATATATTTCAGAGTGTGACTGTTATCGGTTACCATGTATATGACGTACGCACATACTTGTTCAAGAGGAACACTATAACTCTTCGTATTTTCAATACAACCCTGAAATACACATACAGTAACAGTTAGCTTACTTGCCTATTGTCCCAGAGGTCAAAGGTTCAATTCTCAATGAGGTGACACCTCAGTTCTTGAAACTCACAAACGTATAACCTTACTCGGACATGGTACCAAAAAAGTATGCCATACTTTGGGGGAGGTGTTCTACGGTCATACTTTTACTATTTAACAAACTACCTACAAATGCATAGCTGCACATAATATTCTAAAAAGGGTGTTTGCAGTATAGACAGATCTTTGTAAGCCCTAATAAAAGTATACCTGTGTTTACAGTAACATTGCTGAAAGAAATAGGGTAGGTAGGCATTTTTTTTGGGGGGGAAGTTACATTTAAGGTGGCAATGAGCTTTGGTGAATGAGAAAATGTGGTATTTTAAAAACTACAGTAGACATGGTAGATAACAATATGAAGTTGTGTAAGTTTTATTGTTTCCCAAAAGGCCTGGCAACAACTGGCTCTTTTCCCAAACACTTGCAATTATTGCAAAGGGGTAAAACAGTTTTATTTATGCAAGTCAGGAAGAGGGTCAGCTCCAACAGCAGCACAATGAGCACATGAGTCTGATTTTATATCGGCAGTGCTCAAAGTTTTTTTATTTTTTATTTTTTTATATAAAACTTTATTCAATTCAAACATATATATAACAACATGTTGCATACATATCAACTTGCATTTTATCTATCTATCAGTTTGTCTTTCTTTCTGCTTTCTTTCCTGTCATTTTCTTTCTTTCATTCTTTATTAAGTGTTCGTTTTCATTTCTTTAAGATGAGATCCACCATCTAGTTGTGTAAGGAATACTGATTACCTCCCCTTTACCTTTATATGGATTTAGCAAAATGAAAAGTCAGACTGGTCACCTTGTTTATATTATAAACCTGTGTGCGCCCCTTAGCTATATTTTGCTAGGTTTTTATTATCGGCATATATGGGTCACGATGGTCTAGCACGTGAAAGCTTTGTATTAAGACACGAATGGCACGTGTCTTGCACCAAAAACAAACCTGTTGATGTTTTCAAAGCAAAAACTAGTCTTGTTATATAGTGTATTTCAAAGGATTAACATCTCTCTCTGTATATAGTGAATTCAAAAGGATTAACATGACTTATGACACTATTATTGGTGTTCGGTAAGTAAATACTAAAGCAAATTGTTAAACCTTTCTATGATGTTCTGTTGTCTGTTTGTATGTTTTAAGTATGCATGTTTTATGCTTTTTTCATATCTGAATATTCTTAAAAAATCAGACGAGTCATGTTTATTTTCACAGTTGAGGTAGGACTTAATTGTAAATGCAAAATCCTATTAATGCCATGACTTTAGTTACCTCACTGTAACTTTCCTGATTTATTTTGTAGCCTAATATGATATATTTAAGCTGTGCCATGTTTTTTTCGTATCCGCATTGATTAAATATGACTTGTATGTGTTTCCAAAAGGACTGTAGAGCATTGCACTCAATGAAGAAGTGGTTGTATGTGTCTACTTTGTTGCAGTTTAGAAAATTATTTTAAGAGACAGGCCCAGGGCTTGTTGCTTCTGAAAATGGACAGGCACTGATTTAAAATGGACAGGCCCTGATTTAAAATGGAAAGGTCCAATATTTTTTTTATAGTGGAAATGTGTCTTTATTCGTTTTTATAGCACACATTTGTTATGTATGTATTACTCAAACTCAGAACCTCCCCTGACTATATTTTACTTTTTGTTACCACTTTATGCTCCCTAGTCAGCAGTCTTATTTATCACTTCGTTAGAATAGAATATTACATTGAAATTTACAACCGATGCAAAGGAGATTACTATCACTTTTGCCAAACGATAATAATCAGAGCCGACTTGGTGAAACTGGAGCCAAATTTTTAATCAGGTTTTATTAGACTATCAGGGCCTCCTCTGGCTATATTTTTCATTTTGTCACCACTTTCTCCAAGTTAAAGAATTAGGAGCCTACAGTAAAATTCATTTAAAAGTAGGATTCCAGGAACTCCTTACACATGATAAAAGAAAGAATGATGGATTAAATAATGAATAGAAATGTTTTACTTATTCGATTATGTAAAAAAAAAAAAAAAAAAAAATCCGAAATTATGTACCATCCGAACTACTATGACACCGCACTTTGACGGCCCGAAAATTTCACAAACATTCAATCGAAATACCATCAATTAGGAACTTTTTTCATACATGAATGTGTTTAGAGTGACAAAAATGGTATTTCTTATCAAAGAGGAAAGAATACACAACCCTAATAGCAGGATAATGTAGTTTTACGTCAGAAATTGTCGATCTCAAAGTTGTGACAAACTGCCGACACTATGGCGACACTACGCCAGGCAAAATATTCAAACTTCTTACTGTTTCAATTTGTGTTTAACACATTTCAATTACTTTATTGCAAGTGTTTTCATAGTTCATAATACACATGGGAGTATTTTGTCTTGAGGATCTTGAGATCAAGTCAAAAAAAACAAAATTTTTTTTTTTTTGTTTTTTTTAGACAGACCCACGGGCTCCTTGTATGCAAAATGAGACAGGCCCGGAATGGATTTCGAGGAGCCCCAGGCGTCGGACTATCCTATTCTTGGAGCACTGATCGGTACGACAGGTTGCCTGGAACTGTGATTATTAACAAACCTTTTACAAACCTTTTTGTGGTACTTGTCGAACAATTTAACAATCGATTCTTTATGGAGAGTGCATGCCATAACATTGAGCGCTTCCATGTGCTGGCATTTTTAAAACTGTACAGCCAAAACATCACTGAGAGATGTCATTTTGACTGTTTTATACATGCGCACCATATACCGTGAAATTCACACGCTGTCAAAACTTCACTGCGAAATTGAAAATTGTACTGTGATCGCGTGAACATTATTATTTTTTCAATATTTATTTTTTTATATTTTTTGAGAGAAACTGATTAGTAGGTCCAACTAGTAATAGTATCATCAAAATAAGTCCATTGAGGGGAAAAAGAAAGTAGTAAAAAAAGGTGTGTCCAACAATTGCCAAATGAATAAGCCGTATTTTCCAATTGTTCTGGAAAAAGCAACCTAGCTGATAAATAGTGTTGTTTCCTAGCAATAATGTCATACAGACGTTTATCTACAAAGTAATTAGTTAGACTAATATGTGTATGAATATTTAAAGTGTTATTTCAGTAAAGAATTCATGAGAATTAATAGTCGCAACAAGTTTGTTTGTAGTACCGCGCATGCGCATTAACGCAACATGACAAGAGTTGTCGTTTCTGAATGTTCATGATGTTAGCACAGTGGTTTTTTTATGTCTAATTTGGGGCTGAATTTCGGCCCCATTCACAATTCCAAAAAGTATCCTTTTTTCACAATTATAACCAAAACATTCACAATCTGAAACATGAATTATTTTTTTTATTTTTTTTTTGGGTAAGGATACTAGTCTTATATTTCGTTTGGTTTGCTACATCTCACAATTTCAACCTCTGAAACTGTGAAAATAAAAGTGAAAAAACTTTGTTTCCCATTTGTTATAATATTTCACAATTTTCACAATTTCTAGAAAAATGTCGCTATTTTTCACAATGGCATGGGCACAGGCTGCATTCACAAAACACATAAAAAAAACACTGTAGCAGGTGTTAAAAAAAATGCGCAAATACAACAAGAGTGCGTAATTTTTGTGAGATTAAATTATATAAAACAAATGGAAGACTAATTCTAAGTACTTTATTTGTACATAAACTTGAGCGTAATCATCCGATTATACTAAACTTCTGAAAACCGCACTTTGCTTCCTTTAATCCGAGCCTTCTCTGACCTTACCAGCCCTTTTTACGATTTTTGATATTTCATCTGGCTGTGTACGGTCAGAGGAACTCCTATAGTAAAAACACCGGGATCTCCTCTCCCTCGCGGGAGAGGAACTACCCTCTTGGTTACAAATCAATATATCTATGTAAGTATTCATTGTATTAACATTTCAAGCATAGAAACCGATTAACAATATATTTATTTACCTATCTAAATCGAAATATTTGTTTAATTAACCTTAATAAAGTTGTAACGGTCAACCGTTTCAGACGAAGTGAACAAATATTACATTTCCAACATTTGTTATTATTCAGGTCAAATGTCACGTGAGCGTGACCGGTGCGCCGATAAATATTTCCCGCAAAATTTAAAAAAAATCAAAATTGCGACCAACTTTTCCTTTTGGCACTAGCAATACTCTGAACAACATTCAATTGTTTATCTTTAAAGTTAAGACCCTAATTATGCCCCGAGAAGAGTTTGTTCCACTCCAAAAATCCCTCGATGCTGTCAGATGATAGTGGACTTATATGATCAGGGGAATATGAATGCCTTTACCTTTCGCGAGAATATCACGGGAATTTAATTAATATGCAAAATGACAATATGGCGGATATAGTAAATAAAAATGTACTTCAAAACATAAATGTTTTATTGTGTCACTACCATCCATAAAGGTGCAGTTTTATCATTGCAACTTGGTATAATAAACATTAATTGATCGATCTGTTGAGATAAATTATCGTAAAAAATCGACTCGACACCGCAAACATCGTTGAAAGTGCATGACTGTGCGTTTTTAGTCATCCCCCGATTTTCACTATAGGAGTTCCTCTGACCCTATAAAGCCGCAAAAAAAAAAAAAAAAAAAATTTTAGGGTTAGAGAAGGCTCGGATTATGCTTCCTTTTGTTTTTCATCTACCAATAAATAATAAAGGCCACGAGGTCAATTAAGTTGTTTTTGCGGTGTTTCCTTTCCATATTCAACATAAAAAATATCCACTATTTAGTGTCTTAGCACTTAACAGATGCGTAATTTATCGGGCTTTGCATTGCAAATTTAAGCCATGGGTCCTGTATGCAGGTCTACCCTATGCACAAAAACTTCTGTCTGTCAGTGATTCACAACTCGCAAAAATAACCCTAAATTTGGTGCCAATGCACATTACATTAGTAGCCCAATGTGAAAGTAAAGAAAGACATTTAAATAACATATGTTACAAAACGTACCACTACCAAAACAGTGTTAGAATTAGAATATTGGTAACATCTGTTCCATGTTTTTATGACGTTTCAGGTGAAAAAATGAAAAATTACCTGAACTAGTTTTCCTCGGCCAGAGATAGTATGTGGCAGGTATGATAAAAAGAGCCCAAAATGACAAGAGGAAGTAGTAAAACGTACTACCCTCCTCATCGTACTCAAATTCCATTCCAGCCATGTTGTCTGCTTCTGTTTTTGTGGCTAAGCGGAAGTAGGAAGTATCCACATCAATTCTCGCGAGATTCCACGTCGTTACTTCCTTGAAACTCGAAAGGTAAATTCGAAACTGACATTTACGATAAATTAATTTATTTTTAGCGGTTTTTGTTATTTATTTTGTTTAGGTAATGCTGCATTTGAATTAAATATTTTAATCCGTAAGAATTAAATAGTTAAGGTTATTAATTCAACATTTTCATTGACGGAAAGTAGATTCTTATCCTAACGAGCTCAAAAATAAATGGCTGCCTCCATTGGCGCAATATTTGGTTAGACATTTTTTAATTTGTTTACAGTTTTAAGGACATTTTGTTAATTTGATTACTTTAAAAAGTAGAAGAGACATTTACAATATGGAAGTTACAATATTGACATTTGGTAATCGTGTTTAGTCTGCTTACGTGTCACTAAACTATTTTTATTAAACTTTTGCATGTGATTTTTTTTTATTCCTCAAATGATTTCAAGTGTTGTGTCCACTCTGCCACGGTAAAGAACCTAAACTTGAAACCACTACATTACAGATGCTGCATTAATGTAACCCTTACATTACCATGATTACAGACGCTACATTAATGATTAATCCAAAGAGGGTCGGCACGGTGTTGCCTGTTGGGATGATGTTCAAATGGTTTGATATAGAGTCCTAAAACCCCAAATATCGAAAACCCATGTTACTAAGTATACATATGGACAAGGGGTCCGGCTTCCAAAATGCCATTCTGTGCAGAGAACGTGTAACTGGCCAGAAAATTAAGGATTAACATGATAATCTATTCACATAGGGCTCTATTTCAAGCAATAACACATGTGTATCTAAAAATCATATTCCATTTGTTCATAACATGTACCACCTTTTCACACCAGACCACCAAAACGACTAATTTACACCAAAATATCTAAGTAGGAAGAGATCGCGTAAAACCACGCCACCTCACTAAAACGAGCGTCCCGCTAATGGTGCAGTCAAAAACTCAACAGCCGATTTAAGACAAACATTAAATGTTTCATAAACCGTTGTTCTTCGACTGTGAATGTCCAAATGGTCTTCAGTGATACGTTTTTTTTTCTATTTTCACAAAAATAAATCCAAGGACGCTGCCATCTTGTTTTTGAGGGTAGGTATAAAACGCGGACTAACACACGCAAACCAGCAGAATGTGAACTAGCAGACTGCGGACCAGTATGGTATAAAATGCGGACTGGTATTTTTCGGAGCATGTACATAGATGGGACAAATATATTTCAGACAGTACCTTTTATACCATATTCAAGTGTATCGCGGGTGTCGCGGCTGTCCTATAGCACTGAGCTAGAGTTTGAGAAGCCCTGGGTGTCACGGCTATCCTATAGCACTGACCGAGAATTGTGAGAAGCCCTGGTAGTCGCGGCTATCCTATAGCACTGATCTAGAATGGTGAGAAGCCCTGGGTGTCGCGGCTATCCTATAGCACTGACCTAGAATTGTGAGAAGCCCTGGGTGTCGAGGCTATCCTATAGCACTGACCTAGAATTGTGAGAAGCCTGGATGTCGCGGCTATCCTATAGCACTGACCTAGAGTTTTTGAAGCTATGGGTGCCACGGCTATCCTATAGCACTGACCTAGAGTTTGAGAAGCCCTGGTCGTCGCGGCTATCCTATAGCACTGACCTAGAGTTTGAGAAGCCCTGGGTGTCGCGGCTATCCTATAGCACTGACCTAGAGTTTGAGAAGCCCTGGGTGTCACGGCTATCCTATAGCACTGACCTAGAGTTTGAGAAGCTATGGGTGCCACGGCTATCCTATAGCACTGACTTAGATTTTGAGAAGCCTTTGGTGTCGCGGCTATCCTATAGCACCGACCTAGAGCTTGAGAAGCCCTGGGTGTCGCAGCTATCCTATAGCACTGATCTAGAGTTTGAGAAGCCCCGGGTGTCGTGGCTATACTATAGCACTGACTTATATGTAGAGTTTGAGAAGCCTCGGGTGTCGCGGCTATCCTATAGCACTGACCTAGAGTTTGATAAGCCCTGGGTGTCGCGGCTATCCTACAGCACTGACCTAGTTTGAGAAGCCCTGGGTGTCTCGGCTATCCTATAGCACTGTCCTAGAGTCTGAGAAGCCCTGGGTGTCACGGCTATCCTATAGCACTGATATAGAGTCTGAGAAGCCCTGGGTGTCTCGGCTATCCTATAGCACTGTCCTAGAGTCTGAGAAGCCCTGGGTGTCGCGGCTATCCTATAGCACTGACCTAGAATTGTGAGAAGCCCTGGGTGTCGCGGCTATCCTATAGCACTGAGCTAGAGTTTGAGAAGCCCTGGGTGTCACGGCTATCCTATAGCACTGACCTAGAGTTTGAGAAGCCCTGGGTGTCACGGCTATCCTATAGCACTAACTAGAATTGTGAGAAGCCCTGGGTGTCGCAGCTATCCTATAGCACTGACCTAGAATTGAGAGAAGCCCTGGGTGTCGCGGTTATCCTATAGCACTGACCTAGAATTGTGAGAAGCCCTGAGTGGTGCGGCTATCCTATAGCACTGACCTAGAATTGTGAGAAGCCCCGAGTGTCACGGCTATCCTATAGCACTGACATAGAATTGTGAGAAGCCCTGGGTGTCGCGGCTATCCTATAGCACTGACCTACAGTCTGAGAAGCCCTGGGTGTCTCGGCTATCCTATAGCACTGTCCTAGAGTCTGAGAAGCCCTGGGTGTCGCGGCTATCCTATAGCACTGACCTAGAATTGTGAGAAGCCCTGGGTGTCGCGGCTATCCTATAGCACTGAGCTAGAGTTTGAGAAGCCCTGGGTGTCACGGCTATCCTATAGCACTGACCTAGAGTTTGAGAAGCCCTGGGTGTCACGGCTATCCTATAGCACTAAACTAGAATTGTGAGAAGCCCTGGGTGTCGCAGCTATCCTATAGCACTGACCTAGAATTGAGAGAAGCCCTGGGTGTCGCGGTTATCCTATAGCACTGACCTAGAATTGTGAGAAGCCCTGAGTGGTGCGGCTATCCTATAGCACTGACCTAGAATTGTGAGAAGCCCCGAGTGTCACAGCTATCCTATAGCACTGACATAGAATTGTGAGAAGCCATGGGTGTCGCAGCTATCCCATAGCACTGACCTAGAATTGTGAGAAGCCCTGGGTGTCGCGGCTATCCTATAGCACTGACCTAGAGTTTGAGAAGCCCTGGGTGTCACTGCTATCCTATAGTACTGACCTAGAGTTTGAGAAGCCCTGGGTGTCACGGCTATCCTATAGCACTGACCTAGCGTTTGAGAAGCTATGGGTGCCACGGCTATCCTATAGCACTGACCTAGAATTTGAGAAGCTATGGGTGCCACGGCTATCCTATAGCACTGACGTGGAGTTTGAGAAGCTATTGATGCCACGGCTATCCTATAGCACTGACGTAGAGTTTGAGAAGCCCTGGGTGTCGCAGCTATCCTATAGCACTGACCTAGAGTTTGAGAAGCCCCGGGTGTCGCGGCTATACTATAGCACTGACCTACATGTAGAGTTTGAGAAGCCCCGGGTGTCGCGGCTATCCTATAGCACTGACCTAGAGTTTGAGAAGCCCTGGGTGTCGCGGCTATCCTATAGCACTGACCTACAGTTTGAGAAGCCCTGGGTGTCTCGGCTATCCTATAGCACTGGCCTAGAGTCTGAGAAACCCTGGATGTCACGGCTATCCTATAGCACTGATATAGAGCTTGAGAAACCCTGGGTGTCGCGGCTATCCTATAGCTCTGACCTACAGTCTGAGAAGCCCTGGGTGTCTCGGCTATCCTATAGCACTGTCCTAGAGTCTGAGAAGCCCTGGTTGTCACGGCTATCCTATAGCACTGATATAGAGCTTGAGAAGCCCTGGGTGTCGCGGCTATCCTATAGCAATGACCTAGAATTGTGAGAAGCCCTTGGTGTCGCGGCTATCCTATAGCACTGACCTAGAGCTTGAGAAGCCCTGGGTGTCATGGCTATCCTATAGCACTGACCTAGAGTTTGAGAAGCCCTGGGTGTCACGGCTATCCTATAGCACTGACCTAGAATTGTGAGAAGCCCTGGGTGTCGCAGCTATCCTTTAGCACTGACCTTGAATTGTGAGAAGCCCTGGGTGTCTTGGTTATCCTATAGCACTGACCGAGAACTGTGAGAAGCCCTGGGTGTCACAGCTATCCTTTAGCACTGACCTTGAATTGTGAGAAGCCCTGGGTGTTGCGGTTATCCTATTGCACTGACCGAGAATTGTGAGAAGCCTTGGGTGTCGCAGCTATCCTATAGCACTGACCTAGAATTGTGAGAAGCCCTGGGTGTCGTAGCTATCCTATTGCACTGACCTAGAATTGTGAAAGCCCTGGGTGTAGCGGCTATCCTATAGCACTGACCTAGAGTTTGAGAAGCCCTGGGTGTCACAGCTATCCTATAGCACTGACCTAGAGTTTGAGAAGCCCTGGGTGTCACGGCTTTCCTATAGCACTGACCAAGAGTTTGAGAAGCTATGGGTGCCACGGCTATCCTATAGCACTGACCTAGAGTTTGAGAAGCTATGGGTGCCACGGCTATCCTATAGCACTGATGTAGAGTTTGAGAAGCTATGGGTGCCACAGCTATCCTATAGCACTGACGTAGAGTTTGAGAAGCTATGGGTGCCACGGCTATCCTATAGCACTGACCTAGAGTTTGAGAAGCTATGGGTGCCACGGCTATCCTATAGCACTGACCTAGAGTTGGAAAAGCTATGGGTGCCACGGCTATCCTTTGGGGAAGACTCCTTAGTTTCGAATGAATGTCCATGGGGAATTTCTTATAAAACAGAAATCTAAGAGATTAAAAGCCATGTACAGGCTAGACAATAAAAAATAAATCCACAAATGTGGTATTTTTGACTTAGTATGACATAATAGTTAATTTTGGTGTAAATAAAGTTTTTGTACTGTAACCGGTATAGAGGCTGTAAACAGAAACTAGTAACTGGTGGCTATGTTGTAAATGGTAGCTTTATTTGATTAATTCCTTCATCTCTCCATTCGACATAAGATTACGGGAAAAAAAGCCGGATAAGGTATGTAGAAATAGCATTTTTATGACAATTTGGAGTGTTTGTCATTCAATTATGGATGTGTTATATCTCAAATAAGGGACAGGTATATGCTGCCGTGTCTCTATAAATGTCATGTTTTCCTTTTTTTGAGTGCTAAGTGGATGGGGTAAATGAATTGTATTTATAGGCAGAGAAACTGACTTTGTTGCTTTCTAGCATGTATTTGCTATATTTTGAGAGGAAATTATATGGTCTTTCAGGAATAGGGCATGTTTGTTCGTTTTGAAAAATAGAATTCAAGTTATTTAACGTAATTAGTGTACATGTCTGAAAATAGTCTGAATTTCAAAGAAAACTGTAGATTCCGATCATAGCACTGACCTAGAGTTTGAGAAGCCCTGGGTGTCACGGCTATCCTATAGCACTGACCTAGAGTATGAGAAGCTATGGGTTCCACGGCTATCCTATAGCACTGACCTAGAGTTTGAGAAGCTATGGGTGCCACGGCTATACTATAGCACTGACCTAGAGTTTGAGAAGTTATGGGTGCCACGGCTATCCTATAGCACTGACCTAGAGTTTCAGAAGCTATGGGTGCCACGGCTATCCTATAGCACTGACCTAGAGTTTGAGAAGCCCTGGGTGCCACGGCTATCCTATAGCACTGACCTAGAGTTTGAGAAGCTATGGGTGCCACGGCTATCCTATAGCACTGACCTAGAGTTTGAGAAGCTATGGTGCCAAGGCTATCCTATAGAACTGACCTAGAGTTTGAGAAGCTATGGGTGCCACGGCTATCCTATAGCACTGCCCTAGAGTTTGAGAAGCCCTGGGTGTCACGGCTATCCTATAGCACTGACCTAGAGTTTGAGAAGCTATGGGTGCCACGGCTATCCTATAGCACTGACCTAGAGTTTGAGAAGCTATGGGTGCCACGGCTATCCTATAGCACTGACGTAGAGTTTGAGAAGCCCCTGGAGAGGACAAGGACAACTACAAAGTTAAAGATAATTTTTAATAATTTCAGAAGCAATAAGAAGTTGACGCCTGCCAATCACACATAATGAGTAAAAGGAAGGCCACAGCTGCAGCTCTACTGCAAACAAAGAAGACAAGAAGTAAATATACTCTCTTTAATTCATTGGTTGGAAATATAGAAAAACGAAAAGATGTATATCCCGGAACAAATGGGTTAAAGCACTCAATATAATATGAAAATCTTGGGTTGCATTATTAGTTTGTTATAAAAACTTACAAAAGTTTAAAGTCAAATTTGTAAAAAAAAGGTAATGGAGGTCCTTCATAATAAGTGTTAACTTTGTGGGTAGCTATATTTCTAAGAGTCGTAGTGACACAGGGCTGTAGATAAGCTGAGTTTTTTGAGTAATTTTTACAAAAAAAATCAATTTTTAAAAAATGTGAGCATCATAACTCATTGAAATACTACAAAAACTCTAAACTTTCAAAAATCATGAGTTAATATGACGGTATTGTCCTGTGGAACAGTTTTATGCCTTATTTATATGATGAGAATAGAACAAAGGTCATATAGTGTTTCTTTTGGTTTTTACTGAACTTTCATTTAATCAGAATCAATGATTTTTTTAAATTGATTAATTCACATCCATTTTGAAAGCATGAACGTTTAAAAATGATTTTTACTCTGAACGTGTTCCTTGTTACTCATTCATTTTGAATCTGATGAATAAATACTCACTGCAGTCAACAATTATGTACAGAGCTCTCGGTAGTGTAAGCTCTGTAGTGTTCAGAGCTCTCTGTAGTGTTCAGAGCTCTCTGTAGTGTAAGCTCTGTAGTGTTCAGAGCTCTCTGTAGTGTAAGCTCTGTAGTGTTCAGAGCTCTCTGTAGTGTAAGCTCTGTTATGTTCAGAGCTCTCTGTAGTGTAAGCTATGTAGTGTTCAGAGCTCTCTGTAGTGTAAGCTCTGTAGTGTTCAGAGCTCTCTGTAGTGTAAGCTCTGTAGTGTTCAGAGCTCTCTAGTGTAAGCTCTGTTATGTTCAGAGCTCTCTGTAGTGTAAGCTATGTAGTGTTCAGAGCTCTGTGTAGTGTAAGCTATGTAGTGTTCAGAGCTCTCTGTAGTGTTGATAGACATGTTATATCATCACCCATATTTTCAGTTTCATCAGCAAGTTCTGCCAAGAGTAACCAGACAAAGGATAAGAAACCTACAACTGTTGCTTCTTTAGAAACAACAACAGTAGACAAGGCTGAAGAAACTTCAAAATCAACTCCAAAATCTCGGGCAAAGAAAGTTCCTGCGATAAAAGTTGAAGCTGACGATTTAGTTCCCCAGCCTAAAAAGAAAACATACTCAAAAGAGATTGATGAGGCACATAATATAGAAGTAATCATTTTATTTAAATCATTTTTCCCACCAAAGTTGTCTATCCGTTTAATGGCGCTAACCCGCCAAATAAGGCACAAAAATAAATGGTTTGTTTCCGCTAACAGCTTAAAAAAAATTAGGGTAGGTAGGCAAAAAAAGAAATATTTTTTATTATTAATGGCCTTATTTTTGTTAAATAGTGGGGAAGGTATTAATACCTAGATAATACATGGTTATGACCCTTTTTCAATATTTGGTAATGTACACATGAAACCCCAGGGGTTGTGGGTTCAATCAAATCTCGCTGGAGGAATGTTTTTTATTTTATTTTTTATCTCCGTAAGTTAGCGTGTTAGCGGAAACAAACACTTTTTTCTTTTAAGCCTAACAGCAAAATTTCACTAAAAAATCACTTATCCAAACACTATCGAGGTGTTAAGGTCATAAAATAATGCATAAGTGGCGATAAAAACTATAGGTTTATTCATGGATACTTAAAATACCCAAGACTGAATATGTGTAAAATGTATTATGGGTTGGTAACTCTTAATTTGACGTTCCAGTTTTGAGTTTTGGCTTGGCTGGTTAAAGCCATTTATATTGTGTATATAGAGTTCGGATTTTCAAAATATCAGTAGGTTTAGAAACTGTGTACATATTAACTTTGCCCGTTTATGGTGGGATCAGGACTTTAAATGAACAACTCGACAATGGTGTCCCAAAGACATTACTTTGTCCAAAAATGTTAACGTTTATGAATTTACTTTAAATTTCATCCATAGTCATATAGCTGCTTTAAACAGTCTATTAACTCATTTTAGAATTATTTTATCATTAGAATTTTGTGTTTCTGGGTTTCAAGAACCTCACTACTCAATGTCCAGTAAAACCTCAGTGTGTTCTGAGAATACAATGAGCTTTCAATTAACTGGTTTCATTGGTTTAATTTTTATCAGTGAACCAATCAGAATGCTTCATTCATAATTTCCTTTGGTTGCTTCTATCATGACATCACTTTCTGTTTTTATGACATCACACCCTAGATAATTATGACATCACGTCATGCTATTATGACATCACATCATGCTATTATAATGCAGCTCAATGTGTTCTCAGAACCTAATGAGCATTTTAATTGCTGTGAGCAACATATTAAGAATATTTGTATCACTCATTGAGGAATGAGTTTCTTGAAATCAAGAATCGCAGAATTCTAAAGATAAAATAATTCTAAAATGATTTAATAGACTGTTTTTAATGAACTGATCAACATGACATTGTACGTTCTTATAATATTATTTAGTGCATTCGAACATGTTAATATTTATGTTTAGGTCAGATACTGTATGTTTGTTCTACAAGCTTCATATATGCATGTATACATACTAACAACCACTGAACATTCATACCAAAAGTAACTTCTCCATTGTCGACCTTGACCTTTTTTAATTCTGTTTATTAAGTGTATGTTAGAAAATGCAGAGAGTTGTTTTCATTTGAAAAAAATAAAGTTTAATTTAGCTTAGTTCATTTTCTAAGGCAGAATTCAGCATACTGTGTTTACATTTAATAATAACCACCACAATACATTCATATAAACCAAAGGTAGGTCACCATGACCTTGACATACTTTTTGTTAAGCCCTTCAGCGAAAAACGTCATTATTTATCCAACAGTCTTCAACTTTATGCGTATTTATATATTAACCACCGCTGTTGTCTTACCAACAGTAGTCCACCTCTCCCAGACTTTACTTAATTGTTCAACTTTTGTTTAGTGTGTTGGGGCTGGCGTGGCGCAGTCGGTAGCGCGGCGGATTTGTAACCGGAGGCCCCGGGTTCAATCCTCCGTGGTGCCACTGAATTCCGTCGGTGTGTCCTTGGGCAAGACACTTTACCTTAGCCTCGTCCGTCGGATGGGGACGTAAACCGGGCGGTCCCGTGTATCGGTCTATCCTCCGAGCACGTTAAAGAACCATAGGAATCTATTTGATAATAAGAGTAGGGCAGGTTCCCGGATTCCTATGTATCCTTCCCCTCTCTCTCGGGCGGCTCTAAATAACCTATACTGTGTTGATGAGCCGTTAAACAACATTCAATTCAATTATTTAGTGTGTTGGATAAATGGTCAAGTTTGCTTTTAGCAAAAGGTTCTTTGTGGATAAATCAGTTGCTTAGACACAATTTACCCATGGGTATTTAAACTCTAACTTACATACACATACATTCAAACAATCGGTACACTACACATTCCTTCTGTCCTAGTCGGGACATGATGTATGTAAGTGCGTTCAAAAGCATTAATGTTTGCGATTAATCCAGTTTCTAAGACACTGTTTACACTACTGTTTGGGGCACTTTTTTCTGCTAAAGTTTTTTTGATGTTTAAGAAACAACTAAAATAAAGCATCAGTAAGTTATATTTCATTTAAACAGACATTTTTAGTGATGGAAAATATTTTTTACTTTTTGAAGTCAGTGGAGAAATAAAAATTTCACATTGAAAAGTTGTTTTTGATAGGTAATTTTCAATGCAAAATTATGCTCCATGAAAAATTAGATTGACAGTTTCGCACTTATAAGTCAAGCTCCACTTTCTCACTTATAAGTCAAGTTCCACTTTCACACTTATAAGGCAAGTTCCACTTTCTCAAGTCAAGCTCCACTTTCACACTTATAAGTCAAGTTCCACTTTCACACTTATAAGTCAAGTTCCACTTTCTCACTTATAAGTCAAGCTCCACTTTTTCACTTATAAGTCAAGCTCCACTTTCTCACTTATAAGTCAAGCTCCACTTTCTCACTTATAAGTCTAGTTCTTCCCATTTTCTTTTTTTGGGATAACTGTTTAACGTCGGCCCTTAAAAACAAGAATTCGGAACCACACATATAACATGTATAATTTGGCACTGGTGTATTCCTTTTCCCGTAACGTGGCAGAGGCAAGTAATGACAGATGGCAGTAGGAACATTTCGTTACCAGTAACTTATCTTTTATTTAGATTTACTTTTTGGATTTTAGACAGTTAACCCCAACTTGATAGAGTACACCGAGAGTCCTCCTAAAAAGAATGCAAAGGGTCAGCTTGTATTTCCCGACCAGCTGGATTTCCGCCCAAATATGACACCCCAAGAAGTGATGCAGGCAGGCAGTTTTGGTGGAACATATTTCCGGGATATAAAGTCTTCTGTTACAGGTATGGTAGAGATGTGTACTGGGATGTCACAAATTGTTTTACTGTCATAAAAATGTTGATACTGGAAAAAGTATATATTGGTACTGCTAGTCTTGGTAGTTTGAGCCATGCTAGAAAAAGGGGCGTCCATGGCCGAGTGGTTAGAGTCTGACTTGAAATCACTTGCCCCTCAGGCCATCCTTAAAAAATATCTGTATGCCGTTTCTCAGGATTTCATAAATGGGTAGGTAGCTAGGTGTTGTATTTTTTGTCAAGGACATTAAACACCTTTAAAAGCAAGAAATTAAAGAACGATATACTTAAAATAGCAACAAAAAAAAATAATGTTAAAGAACTGCAATAAACGGTTTTGAGTAGGGCCTCTTTTTTTGGGGTAAGTAGGGAAACAGCAAACTGACAATATTTTATGGCCGACCTCACCTAATGTACATGTGCCAATTAAAACAATCGGTTTATTCACAAGTTCTTAAAATAAGCGTGATTGAATATAATCAGAACTTTCTCTGACCTTAAAAGCCTTTTTTTCTCTTTTCTTTTTTGTGGCTGGTAAGGTCCGAGAATGCTCGGATTAGATTGAATATGCATAAAATGAATTATGTGTATAGGTAACTTTTAATTCAACGCTACAGTTTTTGGGTTTGGACTGGCTGGTTAAAGCCGTTTATAATGAGGGCTGACTATTGAAAGGACAATTGACTATTGCGATATTATTGCTATTGCAGAAATTACAAATGCAGTACTATTACCATTGAGATATACTATTGCAATGCTGTTGGGCAAAATTGAATTATTACAACTACCTTATGAGATAAGACTGTAACAAAGAAGCGGATGAAATTATACTGTTTTTAGCTCTACTGGCCAAAGGCCAGCAGAGCTTATGGGATGCCGAGTTGTCCGTCGTCCGTCCGTCGTCGGCGTTAACTTTTGGCTCGTTAAGACGATAGGGCTTTCATTTTTGATCCGATCTTTACCAAACTTTTATGGGTTGTTAATATCAACGAAAACAAGCCAGATCGGACAAGTAACAGCGGAGTTATGGCCCTTGATTTAGTTAAAAATGCTATATTGCTATATTTTGCCTCGTTAAGACGATAGGGCCTTCATTTTTCATCCTAACTTTACCAAACTTTACCACATTGTTAATATCAATGAAAGCTCGGACAAGTTCGAAAACCAGCCATATCCGACCAGTAACAGCAGAGTTATGGTCCTTGATTTAGTTAAAAATGCTATATTGTTATATTTTACCTCGTTAAGACGATAGGGCCTTCGTTTTTCATCCTATCTTTACCAAACTTTACCACATTGTTAATATCAATGAAAGCTCGGACAAGTTCGAAAACCAGCCATATCGGACTAGTAACAGCGGAGTTGTGGCCCTTGATTTAGTTAAAAATGCTATATTTTGCATCGTTATGACGATAGAGGTTTCATTGTTCATCCGATCTTTCCCAATCTTAAACAGATTGTTAATGTTGTTGAAAGCTCGAACAATTTGAAAAACAGCTATATCGGACCAGTAACAGCGGAGTTATGGCCCTTGATTTAGTTAAAAATGCTATATTTTGCCTCGTTAATACGGTGGGGCCTTCATTTTTCATCTGATCTTTACCAAACTTTACCAGATTCTTTAGTTATGGCCCTTGATTTAGTTAAAAAGCTGTTTTTTGCCCGAAACTTTCAACAAAACCGTAAATGGCAGTCAGTCGCTTCATTGATGTTATAAGAGCCGTGTTAGCCAGTAGAGCATCCACAGGCCCTCTTGGGCCTCTTGTTTGTTTTTATATTATCTCCAAATGAACAAGATGAAATATAAAAATTGCATTTGTAATTTTGACTATTTCGAAAGGTGTGTTTGCGGCCATATTTGTTGTTTTACATTGTACTCGAGTATAGTATGCAGTTTTTTAGCTCGACTGATCAGCAGAGCTTATGCCGTGGTGTGGCGTCCGGCGTCCGTCTGTCGGTAAACTTTTATTTGTAGCGACAACTCCTCTGAAACTACTGGATGGATATTCATGAAACTTTACAGAAATGTTGCCCATAAAGTCTAGTTGATCCTAGCAAAAATTCATGTTGATGTGAAATCCAAGATGGCCGCCAAAGCTAAAAATAGAGTTTTAAAATACAAGATTGTAGCGACTACTTCTTGAAAACTATAAGTGATATTGATATGGGACTTTTTCTAAAATGATCAGCATGACATGATGTTGATCCTTGTCAAAAATCGTTTTGATTCAACGTTAAACATGGCTGCCAGCGGCCATCTTTGTTTACATAGAGTTATATAGTAAAAACTTGTAGCGACTACTCCTCTGAAACTACTTGGCGGATTGTCATGAAACTTTACAGGAATGTTGCTCTTAATGTCTAATTGATCCTAGCAAAATTTCAGATCTGTGAGAAATTCAAGATGGCCACCACAGCTAAAAATAGATTTTTAAAAAATAAGTTTGTAGCGACTACTTCTTGAAAACTGTAAGTGATATTGATATGGGACTTTTTCTAAAATGATCAGCATGACATGATGGTTATCCGAGTCGAATATCGTTTTGATTTGACGTTAAACATGGCTGCCAGCGGCCATCTTTGTTTACGTAGAGTTATATAATGAAAACTTGTAGCGACTACTTCTCTGAAACTACTAGACAGATTTTCATGAAATTTCACAGGAATGTTGCTCTTAATGTCTTATTGATCCTAGCAAAATTTCAGGTCGGCCGGAAATTCAAGATGGCCGCCACGGTTAAAAATAGATTTTCAAAAAACAAGTCTGTAGCGACTACTTTCTGAAATCAAAATCAATCAGTAGAGCTTCAAGGTCATTGACCTCTTGTTTTACTTATTTTACTGTTTTCAAAAGGGAGGTCTAAGAAGGGTGCATACTATACACGGTAAAATACAGTATGTGACCTATCAGTGACTTCTAAAAGACGGTACATTCAAAATAACCTGCGATATGAGGAAAGTCGTCCCGTAAAGTAGTTGATGTCAAAGACAAACAAAATACTCACCAAAATAAACTTTTTTAAAAAAAATATTTGTGTTTAGTGTTAATTCAATATTCATGCATTACAATAAATAAATTACAAGCATTAGTTTTAAATTCCTAAATTGTGCATGTTCAACAATCAATCGTCCCGTCTTTTAGTAGTCACCATTAGTTTTACAACTTTGGGGATCGCTATATATATATATTAAAATCAATACTACTACCCCTCTAGGTCATAAATGAATCAGTGCATGCATTTGCTTAATTTTTTGAAATGACTATTTTTAGGAGAGGAAAACACAACTTAGAAGACGTAAAAACACAAATTAAGTTTTTAAACAGATTATTAAATGAAATATATACTGCCTATTGAAACTACCGTTAGTCCAGCATACTATTGGCGATTGTAATCGATAGTTCAAGTTGCTTTTGATGCATTGCTATTGGGACGATCACTATTGCAATACATCGATAGTTTGATGTATTTTTACTCCTCTATTTATAATGTATCTATAGAGTTTGGATTCTCAAAATATTCAGGGCATTTTTATCAGTTTTGGGGAAGGGGCCTTTTGCGCTTATACGGGCCGCTGCGAAGAATGGTAAAACGGCCCTGATATGTAAACTATATATATATGTATATACCTCCTAGTCAGTAGGTTCAGACACGGTGTACATCTGTATATACCTCCTAGTCAGTAGGTTCAGACACGGTGTACATCTGTATATACCTCCTAGTCAGTAGGTTCAGACACGGTGTACATCTGTATATACCTCCTCGTCAGTAGGTTCAGACACGGTGTACATCTGTATATACCTCCTCGTCAGTAGGTTCAGACACGGTGTACATCTGTATATACCTCCTAGTCAGTAGGTTCACACACGGTGTACATCTGTATATACCTCCTAGTCAGTAGGTTCAGACACGGTGTACATCTGTATATACCTCCTCGTCAGTAGGTTCAGACACGGTGTACATCTGTATATACCTCCTAGTCAGTAGGTTCAGGCACGGTGTACATCTGTATATACCTCCTCGTCAGTAGGTTCAGACACGGTGTACATCTGTATATACCTCCTCGTCAGTAGGTTCACACACGGTGTACATCTGTATATACCTCCTCGTCAGTAGGTTCAGACACGGTGTACATCTGTATATACCACCTAGTCAGTAGGTTCAGACACGGTGTACATCTGTATATACCTCCTCGTCAGTAGATTCAGACACGGTGTACATCTGTATATACCTCCTAGTCAGTAGGTTCAGACACGGTGTACATCTGTATATACCTCCTAGTCAGTAGATTCAGACACGGTGTACATCTGTATATACCTCCTAGTCAGTAGGTTCAGACACGGTGTACATCTGTATATACCTCCTAGTCAGTAGGTTCAGGCACGGTGTACATCTGTATATACCACCTAGTCAGTAGGTTCACACACGGTGTACATCTGTATATACCTCCTCGTCAGTAGGTTCAGACACGGTGTACATCTGTATATACCACCTAGTCAGTAGGTTCACACACGGTGTACATCTGTATATACCTCCTCGTCAGTAGGTTCAGACACGGTGTACATCTGTATATACCTCCTCGTCAGTAGGTTCAGACACGGTGTACATCTGTATATACCTCCTAGTCAGTAGGTTCACACACGGTGTACATCTGTATATACCACCTAGTCAGTAGGTTCAGACACGGTGTACATCTGTATATACCACCTCGTCAGTAGGTTCAGACACGGTGTACATATGTATATACCTCCTCGTCAGTAGGTTCAGACACGGTGTACATCTGTATATACCTCCTCGTCAGTAGGTTCACACACGGTGTACATCTGTATATACCACCTAGTCAGTAGGTTCAGACACGGTGTACATCTGTATATACCACCTCGTCAGTAGGTTCAGACACGGTGTACATCTGTATATACCTCCTAGTCAGTAGGTTTAGACACGGTGTACATATGTATATACCTCCTCGTCAGTAGGTTCAGACACGGTGTAAATATGTATATACCTCCTAGTCAGTAGGTTCAGACACGGTGTACATCTGTATATACCACCTCGTCAGTAGGTTCAGACACGGTGTACATATGTATATACCTCCTCGTCAGTAGGTTCAGACACGGTGTACATATGTATATACCTCCTAGTCAGTAGGTTCAGACACGGTGTACATCTGTATATACCTCCTAGTCAGTAGGTTCAGACACGGTGTACATATGTATATACCTCCTCGTCAGTAGGTTCAGACACGGTGTACATCTGTATATACCTCCTAGTCAGTAGGTTCAGACACGGTGTACATCTGTATATACCTCCTCGTCAGTAGGTTCAGACACGGTGTACATCTGTATATACCTCCTAGTCAGTAGGTTCAGGCACGGTGTACATCTGTATATACCTCCTCGTCAGTAGGTTCAGACACGGTGTACATCTGTATATACCACCTCGTCAGTAGGTTCAGACACGGTGTACATCTGTATATACCTCCTAGTCAGTAGGTTCAGACACGGTGTACATCTGTATATACCTCCTAGTCAGTAGGTTCAGACACGGTGTACATCTGTATATACCTCCTCGTCAGTAGGTTCACACACGGTGTACATCTGTATATACCTCCTAGTCAGTAGGTTCAGACACGGTGTACATCTGTATATACCTCCTCGTCAGTAGGTTCAGACACGGTGTACATCTGTATATACCTCCTAGTCAGTAGGTTCAGACACGGTGTACATCTGTATATACCACCTAGTCAGTAGGTTCAGACACGGTGTACATCTGTATATACCACCTCGTCAGTAGGTTCAGACACGGTGTACATCTGTATATACCTCCTCGTCAGTAGGTTCAGACACGGTGTACATCTGTATATACCTCCTCGTCAGTAGGTTCAGACACGGTGTACATCTGTATATACCTCCTCGTCAGTAGGTTCAGACACGGTGTACATCTGTATATACCTCCTAGTCAGTAGGTTCAGACACGGTGTACATCTGTATATACCTCCTCGTCAGTAGGTTCAGACACGGTGTACATCTGTATATACCTCCTAGTCAGTAGGTTCAGACACGGTGTACATCTGTATATACCTCCTCGTCAGTAGGTTCAGACACGGTGTACATCTGTATATACCTCCTAGTCGGTAGGTTCAGACACGGTGTACATCTGTATATACCTCCTCGTCGGTAGGTTCAGACACGGTGTACATCTGTATATACCTCCTAGTCAGTAGGTTCAGACACGGTGTACATCTGTATATACCTCCTCGTCAGTAGGTTCAGACACGGTGTACATCTGTATATACCTCCTCGTCAGTAGGTTCAGACACGGTGTACATCTGTTGTACAATTGCCTGTTGATGGCTGAATAGGGATATAAGGCCAAATAAAATAATAGGTGTGTTTCCGGTTACCCGACCTACCCTAGAAATTCCCGCCAACCCTATGGTTTTTATTGCATTCCAAAAAAAAAAAAAAAAATTTCAAGCCGACCCCCGTCCGTAATGGATTCCGGAATATCAGGCAGGCGCTTGATTGAGTTAATAGATATCAGGGTTCTCAATAGACGCGTACACACGCATTTTGACGCATGGAAATTCAGTTTGACCAAATTCTGACGCAGCTAATTTACCACCTGTGCGTGCTTATGACGCGCGTGTATTTGCTTCCAAGCATCAATCCAATACACATGTACCTATTTTCGATAGCCCAAACATCACAATAATGAGCACGCGCTGCATATCAGTGATTGACACCTTGGCTGACGACCTTGATCGCCTCTCGACCAATCAAATTCGCTGCTGTCACAGCTTGTGGCACAGAGGCGGAAATAACTTGTCTATAAATGGTGTCACTGTGTAATCTAATCGCTGCTTTTGTGTTAATAATTTAACGATTATCTTTGAAGTTTATGATGCTTTTTGCGGGTGGAGACTATTATGACCTCATTGGATTAACTGTTTAATTGATTGCTACCGGCTTCTGATTGATTACCGGTTAATTAGACCGAACTGAAATAAAACAAATGCTAGCGATCAAACATGTGAAAAATATAAAAATCGGCAAACATAAAATCGACTTTATTTGTGTTTGTTGACGTTGTTTTTTAATTGTGTTTGTTGTTTATTAATTTTGTTTTACCCATAAAGAACAAAGAAACGCGTATTTTAACCTGGGTTATTGTTCAGTCAAAACTTACCGGACATTACGCATTGTTATATTTTGTGTTGACATACTATTTTTGTGCAGTCGAGTAACGGACTTTATTAATTCATGTATGTTCAAAATTTATGTATGTTCAATACACAAATGGCGCAAAGAAGTATATTTTTATTTATGTCATCGCAGTCTACGAAACGGCCTGTGTGTTGGGGATGCACTGTCTGAGGTAGTCTCATTTATTTGACGTCTTCGGGTGCCTTTTTTTTTTTTACATACGGACGTTTATAGATGCACCCTAGGTGCAGTCTGACCCCGAAGAAGCAGAAAATAAGACAGCTAGTATTATAATAACACCAATAACTTATAATATATAATATCACCAATAACTTTTAATTTTAACAGATGTGGACCCCAACTTATTAAACAGCCTTTCATGACTTTGAATCTTTGACATTACACATTATTGTAAAATGGAATAGTAGTTTTTTAAGTTCAAATGCATATCCTTGCACACCTTTCTTGGCGATAAAATATTTACAGAATTCACAAAAATTAAAGTTATTAAAGGATGACGTTTTATAAAACGGCGCTTCGATTTGTTTAATTTATATTTGACCGTTGACATTTCAATGTAATGTAATATACATAGTGATATAGAACATGTGTAATATACATAGTGATATAGAACATGTGTAATATACATAGTGATATAGAACACAAGACGAAGCAGGAATTGTCCGGCACCAGTTTCAGCACCATTTATTAAGGTTATACAAAATATGTCACAAAGTAGGTGATATTAAAGAGTGTGAACTTGCTCTATATCACGAGGAGTTTTATTGTCGGACAAAAAAAAATATAAAAAAATCCCTACCTACCCTACTAAATTGGCAATAAAAAGTAAAACCAAAAAAAAAAAGATTTCACCTACCTACCTACCCTATATTTGTTTTCAATGTAACAGGAAACATCTATTATTTTATTTGGCCTAAGTTACCTGTTGAGATTATAGTGTTGTATTGTTCATTGTTGTCATAATGTTCTGTATTCAGGTAAGAGTTACCAAGGTGCATGGAAGGAGTTTCCCGCTATTTGGTTTGATGGACTGACTACAGGAAAACAGGTTAGTTGTTAATTTAAATACTGCAATTTCAATTATCAAAAGGGAGCTAATTCTGAATGGAATATGTCTGGTGTAGTTCAAGATTTAAATGGTTACCTCCCCTCACATGTAGTGGTAACATAATAAGAATTGGACATTTTGATCAGCCTCGGCTTGGATATTTCTTGTGGTTTAGATCTGCAGAGCTCTGCCCCTCGTGGGTTCACTAATTTGCAAAGGCAAGTCTGATGGGAACCTTCCTCTCGTCTCTCTCTGAGAGTGCTGTCTCGATACAAAACCAAACGCATCTAAAATGTTCTCGCCTGTTACTTCTCTCTGCAAGTTTGAATCCCACTGGGAGCTCGACTTGTCAAGTGAGAAAGCGTTGATTCTTACGGATGACCTAACATGCGCTAAAAATATTGTAAAACACCATTCAAACAAACAAACATCCATTCAAAACACGTTAACCTGTTGCAATACCCCATTTCATTTCAACATTTTCTCTCAGGTTGCCTCTGCCAAATATGACGTAGGCGTGAACACATACGGTGTGAAGTGTGGGGGCAGCCTTGAAATGTGGGAAACCAGCGGATGGATACACAAGCAAGATCCTTATGGCTGGTTCCAGTGGTTCTGCAGGTACGTGGACATGACGACAGGAAAATTATTTAATGATATTACATTATTAATAAATATTGAAAAGGGGATCAACAAACACAAACAAGTGAGAAAAATAGCCGACTCGGTTTTGTTGAGTAAAATGCTAATTTATTGCTTGAAATGTACTTCAGGATTAAAATGTAGTTATTCACTATGAACCAGATTGCAAGTATTTTCATTCTATTTTCAAGTCTCGGTTTTTGTAAGTACAGTCCACACACACTCAGTAATTCCAACTCGCTTACTTCGAAATTCCGCTTACGTCGAATTTTAGTCACGGTCATAAATTTAATTGCTTCTATGTTTATGTTAGTGTTCGGAATCAGCTGAAAATTCATGATCGATCATCAGAATATTTAACCGACTGATGCTCGATCATTAATCGATTAAACATGGCTGCTATAAAAGACAAGTGTTAGCCTTTTCCAGATTATAAAGAAGAAAAGAATCACATTTCAAGTATGTTCTGGTGATAAAGGAACTGAATGAAACTGACATAATTTTTATACATATATTTAAAAAAATAAGTTGTGATACCCACTATAAATATGTGATTACTTTTTTCAAAATTATAACCCATTTTATTTTCTTGTATATACATTTTAGTACAAGAGAATGAAATAAGCCATGATTTTCAACAACCGAGTAAAGTCGTTCAAGAAAAATTGTAATCGATTAATCAGATCAAAGGCATAACTGACTTATCAAATAGATTAATCGGAACAACACTAGTTTATGTAATCTGACTTCTTTTAAGTCAAATTTCGTATAAAGTCAAACTATTCACTTACTCGATATGTTTTTAGTCCCTAACATAGTATTACATGGTGACTGTACTTTACACTCGTTTATTCGAAGCAAACAATTGGTGATAATTGCTGAGATGTTTTGAATATGGGTGATTTCAAAAATAATGAAGCTTTTTATTAACATTCCAATATCTATTTACCAGAAAGCTAAATAACTAAGTTTTTTAAGTCCTGGAGATGTGTTTAGTGGTAGTTGATTCTCATGCAAAGTTTCATTACATTAGCTTGCTTCCTTAAAAAGTTATGTTGTAAAAACATGTCAAAAAGTGTCCCAAGTGTACTGTTTTGCGTGACATTTCAACTAAAACACCATTTTTAATTTTGAATAACTATGCAACCAACTGACATATCAGCAAATAGTATTTTTTATACAGTAGCATGCCATATTCACTATCGGTTACATAACATGTAACCCGTCTCCAAACATGTTTTATTTTTCCATAAGAGTTTGAAGTTGAAGTGTACTAAGACTTTTTGCACACATTTTTTCACCAGAATTGGTATACTGAGGTGCTGGTAGAAAAGGTGTTGATAATGAGGTGAATAAACGTTTTCTATTTCAGCACATAAATATGTATTCTTTAAGTTTTTCTACATTTCTATACATTATCTTGTTCATTGAACTTGTTGACAGCCATATACAATAACCAGTCAAAAACTGTCCCAAGTGTACAATTTAGCATAAATGATAGTTATTTTTTAAGTCCACATGCCTTTTCAATCTCTAAGCACTTTTTTAGTAAGAACATGTCCAATAGGCATCAGCTATGACAACATTGTGATGGTAAGATAGCATGTAAAAATAATTCTAGCATATTTGTGTTGTCCCAAGTGTACATGAAATTTTTCAATTTTGATTGAGAGGTGTCAGTTCCAGGAAAATTATACCACAATTCATTCTATTACAAGGCAGCAAGCAGAAAGGTGTAATTTCCATAGAAAATAGTCTAGAGAAGTGTTCTAATGGTAAAATAACATGATATTTTGTAAATATTCCAAATTAACCTACAAGAAAAAAAGGTAAAATCATATATTTTTGTTGTTAACAATTATATTTGTTCTTTCTCTGTTCCATAGTAAGGCAACATTCTTCTACTTGACATGTGCTGTATAAGGTTTAATAGATAATGCCTCTATGAGTATTTTACACTGCACATAAATATAACTATTGTTATTGTACACTTGGGACATAAAAAACTGGTTTTGCTCATTACACTTGATAAATGTCAAATAAGTTTTCAGGAAATGATTTGATACATTAAAGATGGCAACTCTGGTCCTTAAAGTTCCCTTTGAGGGCACTTTAAGAAGTAAAACTGTTGTGACTCCAACTCAAACACATATTCAAGGCCTTTTTTTTAGAAGGCCAGAGACCATTATATCAAATGAAGATTAATTGAGGTACCGGTACACTTGTTTGGATGTACAGTCTAGGTACAGAGATAAACTGGCTTGGATGTACAGAGGTACACCTTTTTACATTCAAAAAGGTGTACCTGTTTGAATATACAGAGATTCAGTTGTTTGGATGTACAGAGGAATACTTGCTTGGATGTACAGAGGTATATGTGCAGAGGTGCATTTGTTTGGATGTACTCATGTTCACTGATATACAGAGGTACAGCTGTATAGAGATACTAGTACTAGTCTAGATGTAAAGAGGTACCATTGTTTGCATGTACAGAGGCACCATTGTTTGCATTTATAAACCAGATGTACTGAAGTACACTTGTTTGGCTGTACAGATGTAGAGGTACATTTCTTTGCATGTATCAGATGTACATTATTATGTACACTTGTTTGGCTGTACAAATGTACCGAGATACAATTGTTTAATGTGCCAGAGATACATTTGTTTGCATGTACCAGAGGTACATTATTATGTACACTTGTTTGGCTGTACAGATGGACAGAGGTTCATTTGTTAAGATATACAGAGATATAGATTTACACTTTTTTTCTACATGTGAGCATATGTACAATTGTTTGCATTTATAGATAACAGATACATGTTAAGATGTACAGATGTAGATTTGGTTGGATGTACAGAGTTACACATGTATGGATGTATATAAGAGGTACAATTGTAAGGATGAACAGAGGTATAAAGGTACACTTGTTTGAATGTACAAAGGTACACTAAATGTTTGGGTGTACAAGGGTACACTCGTTAAGATGTACAGAGGTACACCTTTTTGGATTTACAGAGATACATCTGTTTGGATACAGAGAGGTACACTTGTTTGCATGTACATATGTGCAGCTGTTTTGCTGTAAAGATGTATGGAGGTACACTTGTTTGCATGTACAGAGGCACAGAGGTAAGCTTATTTGAAAGTAGAAAGGTACGGCAACACTTGTTTGCATGTACAGGTCAGAGATACATTTGTTTGGCTGTACATTGAATGTAGAAAAGTACGCTTGTTTTAATGTACATACATATGTACACTTGTTTCACTGTACATAAATGTATTGGTACACTTTTGTTGCATGTACAGAGGTACAAGAACAAGTGTCTGAGTTCAGGGTTTAATAATTGTGTTCTGGCTTGGGATATAATACTTCAGACCATTATGTTTAAGCATTTAACATGACTTCATTTGTTAGGAGTTAAGTCATGTATAATCAGTTGAATTGTATAGATGTTTGTTAAAAGTAAATTGTTTTCAGTGTTTGAATAATATAACAATAATATAGGTATTCCTACGGAAAGTTAATCTTGGTAATGGTAATTCATTTGATAATTTAGAAAGTTTAATTTGTTCAATAGTTTTGTCCCAAGTGTACACATTTATAAATTATCTTTTATCAAATGCTATAAATTAACTCTTATTTCTGAGGTATCAATATATTTATTGTAAGTTTTTGGGAGTCTACCAGAACAAAAGCAAAGATTTATTTTTCCACAATAAATTGTCTTAATGCTAAGATATTATTCAATCATTACTTTATTCTGATAAGATCTCTTGTTTTCAGAATAATAAGAAATCACTTTGCAATATTTAATTTTTCTATATTGTATGGAATTTTATCGTGAAATAACATTATAAGTGTTTATATTTACATATGTTCCTACAGGAACACTGATTTACACATTAAAATAAACATATTGATGATGTTAGTAAATTGTCCCAAGTGTACAGAATTATGGTTAATGTTTAAAACAAAAAAAATGAAGACATTTTAAGCTCTTTAAGGGCATTCATGGATCATTGAAACCAAGAAAATGAGTGAATCATTGTTTAAAGTTTTATTTTGATGCTGTATTTACATTCATTGTTCATTTCCATCCAAATGATTTGAGATAGAACGGTCTAAACCTGCAAACATTAAATGTAATCTTTAACTATTAAATCTTGAAACAGAATATTACAAATAAAATTCCTGTTTAACACATAGGTCATGGGGCAAATTTTAAAAGTTCTTAACTTTGTAGCCAGTAGACTCTGTTTTAAGATCAGAAATGTATGTTGATTTTTAATAATGCAAGGCATTGTCCCAAGTGTACAAAAAAGCAAGACAATGTGGCTTTTTTTAAGTATTCATATTTTTGGCAAATTTTAATTTACACTTATGAAACTTTGCAAATATCTCGAGTATGTCCTAAATTATGCAAAACATAAAGTTTACTCTTCCAAAGTTTAAGATAATGGTGCATAAAAATGACATTAAGGTGTGTGTTTATAAAATAATAGGACTTAAAAGCATAAAAACCTATATTTTTCAATTGTATTTTGGACTACAGAACATATTTTTACTAAAAAATTATTGTTGAACATGTTACTTTATATGTACATGCTGCAAAAACAGTATTATGATTATTGTTTGAGATAATTTGTGGATCACAATTTGGTTATTTATTTCAAAAAAGTTCATTAAAATTCATATAAACACTTAGATTTTTATTGTAACATGTTAACTTATCCATTGGCCGTATTCATGACATAAACTTGAACATATTGGCTAACTATTGCACTAAAAATTATAATCCCATCTGTAATTTGAAATTTTACCAAAAAATTACACTTATGCTTCATTATTTTTGAAATCACCCATATGTGGCATTTGTACAGCATTGTTTGTGAATTGTTTGTTAGATCTTTTATCTAATTGAGCATGGTAAACTTACCATTGTAACAAGAAGGTTTGTTTTTCATAAATTAATAACAAGTTTGTGTTTAGGGTACTTAGAATAGAGTATAATAACTTTAATTTTCCAGTCAAAGGCCATAAAACATTAATAAGAACTATAGTATGTTTGTATTTTGAGTTGTCCTTCTTAATAAAATGTAACAACATAAATACCGGGTATTATATGCCAATTTTGGAAGATTTTATAAAATGAAAGGACAGTTACAGGCATTATGTAACTGCAGCCTGATCAAGAAACTGCTAGGTAAAGGGAGTTTAATATTAATGCAGTTTTATTTTTCTCTTCAATCTCAATAACGTTAATTTTCAAACAAGGTTTATTTTAAAGGGCTCTGAAAAACATAAAAAAGGCTGAAAGAATTATCAAAATAAAATGAAAAATGAAGCAGATATTAAAATTTGCATAGAAACAAAAAATGGAGGCGGCCAGCTTGGAACGATGACGTCATTGCACCATTTTACCATATATGGCATACTAAAAAAATGTCTTTTAAAGCAAAGAAAAGCACTGCAAATGAAAAAAATAAGCATACAATTATACATTTTACATATGTAAATTTGTTTTTAATAAATTTTAGTGATTTTCTTTAGTGTATTTTGTCAATATGTCATATATGGTAAAAAGGCGCAATGACGTCATCGTTCCAAGATAGCCACTTCCATTTATGTTCTTTGCAAATTTTCAATAGGTCAGATCTCTTTTATTTTTCATGGCATTTTGATAATTCTTTCAGCTTTTTTCAAGTTTTTCAGAGCCCTTTTAAATGAGTCAGAATAGTGCATAAACCCCTTTTATAATAGTTACAAAATGAAAACAGTATATAAACACATATGTGTAGAAGACCTGTATTTTATAAAACACAGTGTTACTGTGTAAAACCGGTGGGTGGGGTAATGAATAAAAAGAAAAATAAGTCTGCAGAAATCCAAGATCTTTTAATTCGAACTTCTGATAGGTCAAACTTTTCTTCTGGACCCTTGGACTTCGAGTTACTGAGTGTGGACTGTATTTAATATAAACTATTCAAGAGACGTTTTACAATGACCATTGACATTTTGAATGTGCACTTAATTTAAGTCTTAAATGGAGAACAGCTTAGATTTTTTTTTTGGTGTTTTACGTCACTTTTAGCACATGTTCATATATTACAGTCGATTTTTATGTGGTAGAGGTAAACCGCCCCATTTTCCTAGGTAGAACCAGTACTGTATACCTCCCGCCATCTTTTAGAAGCAGCGTTTTTACTATCTTCAGACTTGGCCACGGAGAACAGTTTGAGGAAAATATGCAATTGTTCCTGGCACAATATTGCATCACAGTGAGGGTGACAGTGGATATTATCAATCAACGCCTCGGTCGACATAATTAGCTCTACTGATCAGAGATCCGTCCGTCCGTCCGTCTGTCTGTCCGTAAACTTTTTTTTGTAGCGACTACTCCTCTGAAACTACTGAATGGATTTTCATGAAACTTTACAGAAATGTTGCCCATGAAGTCTAGTTGATCCTAGCAAAAATTCATGTTGATGTGAAATCCAAGATGGCCACCAAATCTAAAAATAGATTTTTAAAAAACAAGTTTGTAGCGACTACTTCTTGAAAACTCTAAGTGATATTGATATGGGACTTTTTCTAAAATGATCAGCATGACATGATGTTGGTCCTTGTCGAAAATCGTTTTGATTCGACGTTAAACATGGCTGCCAGTGGCCATCTTTGTTTACATAGAGTTATTTAGTAAAAACTTGTAGCGACTACTCCTCTGAAACTACGCAATGGATTTTCATGAAATTTCACAGGAATGTTGCTCTTGATGTCTGATTGATCCTAGCAAAATTTCGGATCGGCCGGAAATTCAAGATGGCTGCCACGGCTAAAAATAAATTTAAAAAAAAAAAATGTAGCGACTACTTCTTGAAAACTATAAGTGATATTGATATGCGTCTTTCCTAAAATGATCAATATGACATGACGTTGATCCTTGTCGAAAATTATTTTGATTCGACGTTAAACATGGCTGCCAGTGGCCATCTTTGTTTACATAGAGTTATATAATGAAAACTTGATGTCTAATTGATCCTAGCAAAACTTCAGGTCAGTCGGAAATTCAAAATGACCACCACGACTAAAAATAGATTTTCAAAAAACAAGTTTGTAGCGACTACTTCTTGAAAACTCTAAGTGATATTGATATGGGTTTTTTTCTAAAATGATCGGTATGACATGATGTTGATCCTTGCCAAAAATTATTTTGATTTGACGTCAAACATGGCCGCAGCTTCGGCCGCCAGCTATCATCTTTGTTTACATAGAGTTATATAATGAAAACTTGTAACGACTACTCCTCTGAAACTACTTGACGGATTTTCATGAAACTTCACAGGAATTTTGCTCTTGATGTCTAAAAATTTCAGGTCGGCCGGAAATTCAAGACGGCTATTTTAATATTTATTTACCAGTTTGGATTTAAGTAACACGTTATGGTCAACAAAAACATTATTCATATCTTTAAAAAAAATGCACATTCATCAACATTTTAGAAATATAAAAAACATAATACATATTACTTATAAAGTGTTCACCGATTCATTTGCGCATAACATGTTGGTCATGGAAAAAAAACATTCTATTTATAAACTTGCTGTGACATCAGATTTTATCATTAGAAATACATTGATTTTGAGATGATGCGATTGGGAGAATTAAAAAAATGCTTCCCTCCAATGCCGTCACTCCAGTATGTGACATTACAACGTGTGTGTGTGTGTGTCTCATTCTAAGTTTTAAAGTCCCTTCGCCTATACTGGACACCAAGAAAACCTGGTACGCCCAAGATAATGTGTGGACCGATCTAGTTGAGATGTGTAGGTTGTATCTGCGTAGTTGTTGTGCGTCTATTCTCTTGACGTGTGTTGTGCTGTGTCGCTCTGCTCTGTGTAGTTTCGCTGTGGCGTTGTGTGATGGCTGCTGGTGTTGCTGGATCCTACATCCCCTAGGTGCTGCATGCCTACATCTTCTACTGGTGGGTCCTACATCTGCTACCGGGCCGTCTGGGTAATGTGTTGTTGGGGGCCATCTCCGTCACAGTATGACCCGACCGCCGCACACACCATCCGATGGTTAGTACATCTTCCCTCGTCTTCAGTCTGAAGTCTTCCATCGTCCGCGTCGATCCCTACTACTACCTATGCTAGACTGTCATCCACAACTACCCCCGCATTACTCTACTGCTACTGTGGATGGTGGTTGATCTCGGCTCCGGATATCTGACTTCCCAATTTCCGAGTTTGGTGTCGTCCTCAGGTGATGTGTGCTGCAACAGGACGCAGGAGACATCCTTAATTTGGTCAAATGACACTCATGCTACTAAAAAGTTGTGTACACAAACAGCATAGTGTCATCAGTGCCCATACAGCGACGTGCATGCGGTGAAGATACCAGGTGGTACAACAATGTACAACAGCACGAAATGCTAGATAGCAGTCTATGGGAATTTAACATGGGGGATTGACATGGTATAATAAACCTATATGTATCCTGCATTCTTAATATCTTATTTATTTTGTTTTATAGGTTTTATTTGGGGAGAAGAAGCGCAGATGATGATCGCCAGATTGGACGATGGCTTCGGTGTGCTGGTAACACCGGAAGGTGGCGTAACAACCTCATCTCTAAATGCGTGCGCTCGGGCTGCGGGTTCGATAATGCGGCGGTATCTCCGGTTGTCCGCCAGACTTTACAACACTGGGCCTATAGGCTTACAAAGGAAGACTTTGATGTGGGTGCCAAGAAAGTAAAAAGCAAAGGATTAGCTTGATTGTATAATATATACATGTGCAATATTGGATTCTCAGGATACGGTGTTTGCAATACATATGCCAGTCACTGACAGGCATATCACAAATCTCAGGTTTAACAAATGATAGGCAATTGGTTGAAATTTACAGTCGATCATTTGTTGCAATCGTTTGTACATTACCGATCAACCATCGGTTATAATCGTTTAGTCAGTATGAAGTATAAGTGTGTGTATGTGTGGATAAGTTTAGATATAACATGTAATACTTTTGAGGCAAAATATTAAGTAGATGTTTAATAAAGGTCGCAAGATATTTTTACTACATAGTGAACACCTTCTCCACGATAGAAGTTCATATTATTATTATTGAGATAATGCATACCAGGCTAGTGTTATGCGTATTTCAGTGTTGTATTATTGCTTATTTGTGTCTTAAAATATCACTGTCTGTCATTATTATATTATCATATTTGTACCTCACGGGCAGATGCCTATTGGATTTGAAATAAACTATTCTATTCTATTCTAACATGAACTTAGAATAATTTCTGATTAAGTATGTATTCTTTCCTGTTTTATATCACAGGGGCACAAATTAGCACTTGCCCAGTCGCCATTGGCGAGTAGAAATGGTCTGGGCGACCAGAGTTTGACTTTCACGCGCCCATGCGGCGACCAAAAATATTCAATCCAAAAAAAGGAAAAAGGGTAATCATTCAACACAAAAGAGTGACAGCAGTCTGGGTGTAATTGATATTCTGTCAATAACTTTGACATCATAACTATGCACATTTATATGTTCATTATTTGCCCAAACAGGGGTTGCTTTTCTAAAATGTTATTGGCAAGCCTTTTTTTACATAGAGAATAATGAATAGGCATTTTCATATCACACCCTGTATCAGCCCGAGAGCTTTAGCAGGGTGTGATATGAAAATGCCCATTTCTTATTCTATTATCATAAACTTTTAAGACGTTTATTTACCAAAAATAAGAAAGTTTTTTCTGTTTTTAGAGCCTTTTAAGACTTACTAAAAAAAAGGGCCAGCCCCTAAAAAATATTCTTATAGTTTTATGCGTTTATTTTCCCAACGTTTACTAATAAACATATAGGGCTGATATGAGAAGTGAAACCTAGGATGCAAAATGTTCTTATTTGTTGGTAAGTTTATTATTCGCTCAAACGGGTTGTTTTCCTAAAATGTTATTGGCAAGCATAGTTAGTAAGTTAATGAACTAGTTCAACTACTGTTTATAGTTGTGGTTTATAAACGAAGCGGGTAAGTAACACAAGACCCAGTTTGGCTTCATATCAAGTTTGCAGACCTCATGGACACTGATGATCCACTCCACCTGCACCTCCCTGGGACCACAGGGTCCAAGGCCCGGTTGACAACCATACTTTTCGATTTTCATATATCTAATACCAAATTACACTGATTTTAAATGTCATATTAGCAAAAATACGTAAATCCTGGCAAGCCGATTGGCTTAGTAAGAACTAACAATATGATGTCTAGTAGCGCATATCAGGATGTTACGGTTGAAAAAAATTTGTAAATGTCATGGGACTTCGACGTTTTTCAAGTAAAAAGCTTGTCTGCACAACTCCTACATTTGTCATTCGATTGAATCACATGTGTACCTTTATTTGTGGAGCATCCAACGGTTATATGCCAGACTATACCAGAGAATAATAGCTAAACTTTATAAACATTACAAACACCTGGTATTGGTTCCAGTACTGTGAAAGTGAAACGTTCAATTGAGCGGAGAACCATATTGCTCCTCGCGCTATTATACATTCTCGCTAAAGTCTTCACATTTTAAACAGAGAACCAGTTACTTTCAGTATAAAACCTAAAGTCACATAGGCTAGCACTTGTAAATACAAGCCAAAAATAGTAACTGTCCACTTGTTTAGTCATTAGACTGGCTTTGTCCTTATGTTTGTTTATCTTTATAATATTTCAGACAACTCAGGCTATCATCAAAGGAAATAGTTGCATGCTATTCAGAAAAAGACTGATAAACATTTTTAGGATGTAAGATTTTATTTTGATTCTGATTAAATTAAACTATAACCACTGAGACGACAGCCAGTCTATTTAGGCATACATACATTGATTTCGAAATTACGCAGAATGGCGGAAGGAATATATTGTTACCCCTGTCCATGCCTCTGTGTCAGAAATGTTGTCTGGATTCTAACTTGCGCAATTGTTAATGAATCTTCTCCAAACTTGGTGAAATTGTATATGGGCACATTGTTTCGACAGAGTTCGATAATCGGCCCCATGGCCGTAGTAATTCCAGAGTTATGCCCCTTAGAATTGTAAAAATTCATCAAATTAATGTTGTCTGGACTCTAACTTGGGTATTTCTTATCCAATTTTCTCGGAACTTGGTCAGACATAATCTCTTGGCCAAGTTCAGTAATAGGCCCCATCGCCTCAGTAATTCGGCAGTGCTACAATAATGCTGTAAAGCCAAATCAGCTTTTACTTTATTTTCTACCAGAAAAGGAATTTTCTTTCTAAACCTCTTATACGATACTACCCAAGTGATTACACCAACATGTTGAGTTTGAGAAGAATACTGTTGCATAATTTAGTGGTTTCTTCTGTTTGTTTTAGTTCATGTAGAAGACTAGTATTGATTCTGCTATGTTATCCAACAACGGAAAACATGCAAGATATTGCAAGGTGCAAAAGCATATTAAGCTGTTTACAAATGGATACAAATCAAATAGAAAATCAATGAAATGATTACAAACTCTAAACTAGGTCAAACAATTAGTCTGTTAAATGACTGCTTTTTGAATTACATTTACAGGTTAATGTTTTTAAACCAAGTTCAGGGTCACATTTTTAAGGTCATGTTAATGCAGTTTTCATTTCTGGTTCATAACTCCTAATAGCTTGAGGTGATGGAATGAAACTTTATGTATGCATGCATTATACAGTTATATAGTAAGTAGGCAGTGTTGTACTTCAAACTAGAAGTTGTGTAAATGATTGTTTTTCGTCCAGTCATTGGACTGAGGACCACAGTGGACGAATTTGCATGTTAATAAGGAATTCAAGTATTACCGGTACACATCAATCGGTACGCATCAACCGGTACACATCAGTCGGTACACATCAGTCGAGGACATGAGCTACTCCGATACTGCTGTAATAATAGTGTGATCATACCTGCTACTTGATTATTTCAATCTAACCAGGGTTCAAATTTTTAACACTTATTTACTTGCTAAATGCAAGTATATTTTTGCAGATTGCAATGTGAAAATATCAGCACTTGTAATAAAGGAAACTCACAAAGTCTTAAGTCTACATTTATTCACTGAACATATTCATCAAACTTAGTAAAATAGGTGCATAGTAAGTATATAATGACGCATTATTAACTTGTTGCATCCAGCTGAGTGTAAAAGTCATCATTTAGGCCATAAAAAATTAATTACCTGGTTCTCAGGCCCGCCCGCATGTCTTTTTTTGGTGCCGCATTGCCGATTTTATCTCAAAAGTAATAAAATAAAAATTGGAAATGCGCTACCGAAATTTCGAAAAAAAAGTTCCGCATCCAAGTTCGTTCCGGTTTTTACATGCAACTACCTCAGGGGAATCCCCTTGTGGGTGCGCGGTCGACTATCTGCCCCTCTGCTCGCTAGCTTGTGAGTGTTGCAGTCATACGGGTACCAATCTAGGAGAGTGAGACGCTTGGAACTAGTAGGTGCTACAGAACAGGCGATTTATTCAAGCGTCTATATCGACAAAGTCTCACAACAACATGCAATTGAAGTTCATGCGTGATCTAATACAAATATACGGAGTTATTGTGATTGAAAGAAGCATAAGTCCAGAAGCAATGATAAGGTAATGATCGACAATAGAGATGAGCTGATCCAACTGGTTATTGCACATGTATTTCGAGATATTTTGCATCAATACATGTATTGAGAATTAAAAGTTTGGATGAAAAAAAAATCGCCCGCATGTCTGTTGACCACTGTAAAATTGTTAAAAAAAAATGCGCCCGCCTGCATCTCTTCTCAGAAAAAGTGGCCTGAGAACCAGGTAATTAATTTTTTGTGGCCTTACATGTTTGGCAATCCTGCTAAAATAAATCGAAAGTTCTAAATGATTAATTAATGAAAGTACCTTGATTAAAATAGCAAGTACAAGATCTTGGCACTTGCTTTTTGTGTCTTCTTTTCGAAGAAAATGCGATACATAGGGATCACTTTGTTGTCAGTCCGTCACGAAAGTTAACGTTGGCTATAACTTTTCTCATTTCTTGATATTTTCTTCATCAAACTTTCAATATATACTCATCATGACAACATCGACATGACCATACTAAAATATAAAGGTCAAGTCACACCGAAGGTCATTATATGAGTTAAATTCTCATTGTTTGTTCTTTCGCGAAAACTTAACGGCTAAAACTTTCTCATTTTCTTGATATTCTTCATAAACATTCAATATATACTCATCATGACAACGTCGACATGACCATACTAAAATAATAAAGGTCACGGTCACACCCGAAGGTCATTATAAGAGAAATACTCATTATTTTTCTACACACAAAATTATAAACGTTGGCTAGAACTTTCTCATTTCTTGACATTTCTGCATCAAACTTTCAATATATATAATTATCATAACATCGACATGGCCATACTAAAAATATAAAGGTCACACTGAAGGTCATTATGTGGGTTAAATACTCATTTTTTTCTTCACGAAAACTTAGGCCAGTTTGTCAAGGTCATTCATCTGGGTCCAGAAAACCTTGTTATACTGACAAAGCGCTGACAGGCGACACACGTGTTCTGCGGAACACCCATCTAGTATTAGTGACTAAAAATATTAAATTTAATCCCTACTAACTGACTGAATGTATAAGTCACTCCTGTCAATTTTCATAAAAAAAGCATGTTAACCAGTAGAGCTTCGGTAGGCCTTCATAGGTCTCTTGTTGGCCTCTTGTTAAGATGTTAAACCAATGTTGGTTTATAGGCCTACGTGTACATGTACTCTATTCTGTGGGATTTGTTGAGTAAGAGGTGTGAACTTAACTGTTATTGGAATTTTATGCATGAGCAATTATATTTACTTGATACCTGAAATAGTTTGTAATATTATGCTACATATATATTCATACCATAGCTAGATATCTGAGTTATGTTCAAGGTGAACTGTTTTCCCACATTATGTTATGTGATTATGTTAATTTTACAGTGTTGAAGTTATGTTGTCTGTATGAAATAAAAAAATGTCAAGCCTGAATATTGCCTTAAAACAGGCTTATAAATTGGCGTAAACTGGGTGGGCGTAAACATTTTCTTTTTGTTATATCTTAGCATAGCCATGTCCAATCCTCACAAAACTTTAACAGCACCTTCTTCTCATGAAGCAGTTACCTTACCCAGAAAACTAGGTCACTGTTACCTACTTTCTCCAAAACATGTTACTTAACTTTTTTGTTTAATTTTCATTTTCGCTCAATTACTTTAGTTAGGAATGAGATATGGGCACGAAACTTTCTGGATAGGTAGCTTATACGAAGAGGAAGCTTGGTATGGCATAGAAAAACGGTTTCAGAATTAGCCCCCTTGAATATTTTCAGAATTAGTCTCGTTTCTTTACTTAAAATTTGCTTTAAGTTTACATCCAGTTTGTCAGTAATTGAAAAAAATTGTATCGCGAATACTGTATGTTGAAAAGAAACTAAAATATGTTTACATCTTGCAGACACTATTCAAATGACTCACCTTTCACATTGTGGAAAACCCTGCTTTAATGGCAACAGGCGTTTCTCTTGTTATAGTTGAATTGGGGTTTACTGTGCATCTACATAAAAAGGTTATATGACGCCATCAAGAATGAACATTCCAGACTCACCATTGACATCTAGATAAAGAATGGGCATAGAACCTTCTAACCCGCTGAACTATAAAGTTGCTGCAAATTCTATTGTAAACGCTCCATTTTTTTGCTGAAGCCACGATATTGTTTTCTGCCACCACAAAAGTAGCACTTGAAACAATAGTGATCATGAAGAAGACCTTTAATGAACATGACAAAATGAATGTGGTGTAGGGTGGGCGGAGCAATTCTACCCCTCTGCCTGGATAAGCAATGGCCCTGTTCTTGCCCGGGAACCATACAGGACTCTTTTTTTTTCTTTTTTCTTTTTTTTTATATAAAAATTAGGTTCTGTTGAAGGGCAAAACTTATAACACATGCAGTGTAGATTGGCAAGCGGTGGTATGCATTTTATAGCTGTTCTTACATTTTATATTATTAAACTTAAGCAGTTCTTATGATCACAAAGGGAACCACTCGAGCAGTTTAATACAAACATGGTGGCAGTTTAAAAAGTTAATCTAGCCATTTTTGCCACACTGTCGATGCCAAAATTTCTCTCCTTTTATGTGCCAAAATGACTAGCCAAATTGGCTAAAGTTTAGTCATTTTATAATGTGTTTAGCCTATGGCGACTGGCGAAGGCTAATAGCCAGCGTTTACAATTTTACACAATTGTCACACTGGGTGGGCAGGTCTGTTGAACAATTTAATTCTCAGCTTGATTCTCACCTTGTGAACATAACCTTTGTGGAAGAGATGTTGTGGATGTAACTATACACATTTGTCCTCGGTGACTTGTATTTAGGTCACTAATCAATAGAGCTTGGTTTACATAAATTAATAATAAGATTACAATATTGGGACCAGCTGTGTATATAGTTCTATTGTAGGGTTGTGATGACCATTAATTTCACTCTTTTTACAAATTGTGCCGATTTTCTATATTAATGAGGGTCTGCCATGGGGCTCTCAATCAATCTCTATTCTTAGGTCCATATTATCTAGACATGCTATTCTTATTCCTTAAATATTATGTTTTGAACTTTTGACAGAAATTAGTAGATTGATAGTATATACTCAATGCCTTCACAAAACAATCAGTTAGGACAATGTTCATGGGATGGATCCAGGAATTCATGTAGAGGCTTGAGGCAAAAAAATGTATTTGCCCTGTGCATACCCTCAATTTATTGTAATTTACCCCGTGCAGACTCATTTTATTTTAATTTACCCTGTGCAGACCCTCATTTTATTGTAATTTACTCCATGCTGACCCTCAGTTTATTGTAATAGACACTTAGTTTATTGTAATTTACCCCGTGTAGACCCTCATCTTATTGTTATTTACTCCATGCAGCCTCAGTTTATTGTAATAGACACTTAGTTTATTGTAATTTACCCCGTGTAGACCCTCATTTTATTGTAATTTACTTCATGCAGACCCTCAGTTTATTGTAATAGACACTTAGTTTATTGTAATTTACCCCGTGAAGACCCTCATCTTATTGTAATTTACTCCATGCAGCCTCAGTTTATTGTAATAGACACTTTGTTTATTGTAATTTACCCCGTGTAGACCCTCATTTTATTGTAATTTACTCCATGCAGACCCTCAGTTTATTGTAATAGACACTTAGTTTATTGTAATTTACCTCCTGTAGACCCTCATTTTATTGTAATATACCCCATCCAGAACCTCATTAAAAGAGATTAACACTTTAAATATTGTACTTGGAACAGTACCATGTTCTATGTTATAGCTCTGTTCATTGTGGAGTCAAGCTTTACTACCACAGACCTTGTGGTTGTCTTTACTACCACAGACCTTGTGGTTGTCTTTACTACCACAGACCTTGTGGTTGTCTTTACTACCACAGACCTTGTGGTTGTCACTCCTACATTATGTTTACAAGATTATACCTCATGTATTTAACTGCTTTCTGTGTACACATGCTTTGCATTATATTGTGTTATGTGGTGCCATAAAAACCAAATCAGTTGAATTTGAAACACAGGGTCTCTGCTAAGAATTGTTGCCCTTTGTTCTATAAGCTAAAAAAATAAAGTAAACAAAATGGCAAATATTCGTGAAATCTTGATTGTCTGACTTTGAGAAGCTCCTTCTTAATTGTTCAAATAATGTTAGGTCCCCTCACTATTTCAGGTGTTAGGTCCCCCTCAATAGTTCAGATGTGGTGTCTCCTCAATAGTTCAGGTGTTAGGTCCCCTAGTAGTTCAGGTGTTATGTCTCCTCAGTAGTTCAGGTGTTAGATCCCCACAGTAGTTCAGGTGTAGGTTCCCGTCATTATTTCAGGTGTTAGGTCCCCCAATAGTTAGGTGTTAGATACCGTCAATAGTTCAGATGTTAGGTCCCAATCAATAGTTCAGGTGTTAGGTCCCATCAATAGTTCAGGTATTAGGTCCCCCTCAATAGTTCAGGTGTAAGGTTCCCCTCATTATTTCAGGTGTTAGGTCCACCAATAGTAAGGTGTTTGATACCAATCAATAGGTCAGTTTTAGGTCCCGTGTTAGGTCCCGTCAATAGTTCAGGTGTTAGGTCCCCCTCAATAGTTCAGGCGTTAGGTCCCCCTCAGTAGTTCAGGTGTTGGCTCCCCCTCAATAGTTCAGGTGTTAGGTCCCCCTCAGTAGTTCAGGTGTTGGGTCCCCCTCAGTAGGTAGTTCAGGTGTTAGGTCCCCCTCAGTAGTTCAGGTATTAGGTCCCCCTCACTCAATAGTTCAGGTGTTGGGTCCCCTCAATAGTTCAGGTGTTGGGTCCCCCTCAATAGTTCAGGTGTTAGGTCCCATCAATAGTTCAGGTGTTAGATCCCATCAATAGTTTAGGTGTTAGGTCCCCCTCAGTAGTTCAGGTGTTAGGTGTTACGTCCCCCTCAATAGTTCAGGTGTTAGGTCCTCTCAATAGTGTGTGTGTTAGGTCCCCCTCAATAGTTCAGGTGTTGGGTCCCCTCAGTAGTTCAGGTGTTACATCCCCCTCAGTAGTTCAGGTGTTACATCCCCCTCAGTAGTTCAGGTGTTACATCCCTCTCAATAGTGCAGGTGTTGGGTCACCCTCAATAGTTCAGGTGTTAGGTTCCCACAAATAGTTCAGGTGTTGGGTCCCCTCAATAGTTCAGGTGTTGGGTCCCCCTCAATAGTTCAGGTGTTGGGTCCCCTAAATAGGTCAGGTGTTGGTCCCCTAAATAGTTCAGGTGTTAGGTTCTGTCAATAGTTCAGGTGTTAGGTCCCCTCAATAGGTCAGGTGTTGGTCCCCTAAATAGTTCAGGTGTTAGGTCCCCCCTCAATAGTTCAGGTGTTGGGTCACCCTCAATAGTTCAGGTGTTAGGTTCCCACAAATAGTTAGGTGTTGGGTCCCCTCAATAGTTCAGGTGTTAGGTCCCTTTAATAGTTCAGGTGTTAGGTTCTCTCAATCATTAGGTGTTGGGTCCCCTCAATAGGTCATGTGTTAGTCCCCTCAATAGTTCAGGTGTTATGTCCCTTCAATAGATCATGTGTTAGGTCCCCCTCAATAGTTCAGGTGTAAGGTCCCCTCAATAGTTCAGGTGTTAGATCCCCTCAGTAGTTCAGGCGTTGGGTCCCCTCGGTAGTTCGAGTGTTAGGTCCCCTAAATACTTCAGATGTGAGGTCCCCTCAAGAGTTAGTTGTTAGGTCCCCTCAATAGTTCAGGTTTGATGTCCCCCTCAATAGTTCAGGTGTTGGGTCCCCACAATAGTTCAGATGTTAGGTCCCCCTCAGTAGTTCAGGTGTAAGGTCCCCCTCAGTAGTTCAGGTGTTGGGTCCTCCTCAATAGTTCATGTGTTGGGTCCCCCTCAATAGTTCAGGTGTTGGGTCCCCTCAGTAGTTCAGGTGTTGGGTCCCCCTCAGTAGTTAAGGTATTAGGTCCCCCTCAATAGTTCAGGTGTTGGGTCCCCCTCAATAGTTCAGGTGTTGGGTCCCCTCAATAGGTCAGGTGTTAGTCCCCTAAATAGTTAAGGTGTTAGGTTCTGTCAATAGTTCAGGTGTTGGGTCCCCTCAATAGGTCAGGTGTTGATCCCCTAAATAGTTCAAATGTTAGGTTCCCACTCAATAGTTCAGGTGTTGGGTCACCCTCAATAGTTCAGATGTTAGGTTCCCACTCAATAGTTCAGATGTTAGGTTCCCGTCAATAGTGAGGTGTTTGGTCCCCTCAATAGTTCAGGTGTTAGGTCCCTTTAATAATTCAGGTGTTGGGTCCCCCTCAATAGTTCAGGTGTTGGGTCCCCTCAGTAGTTCAGGTGTTAGGTCCCCCTCAATAGTTCAGGTGTTGGGTCCCCCTCAATAGATCAGGTGTTGGGTCCCCCTCAATAGGTCAGGTGTGGTCCCCTAAATAGTTCAGGTGTTAGGTTCCCTCAAAAGGTCATGTGTTAGTCCCCTCAATAGTTCAGGTGTTATGTTCCCTCAATAGATCAGGTGTTAGGTCCCCCTCAATAGTTCAGATGTTGGGCCCCCTCAGTAGTTTAGGTGTTGGGTCCCCTCAATAGTTTAGGTGTTTGGTCCCCCTCAATAGTTCAGGTGTTGGGTCCCCTCAATAGGTCAGGTGTTGGTCCCCTAAATAGTTAAGGTGTTAGGTTCTGTCAATAGTTCAGGTGTTGGGTCCCCTCAATAGGTCAGGTGTTGGTCCCCTAAATAGTTCACGTGTTAGGTCCCCCCTCAATAGTGCAGGTGTTGGTTCACCCTCAATATTTCAGGTTTTAGGCTCTCTCAATAGTTAGGTGTTGGGTCCCCTCAATAGGTCATGTATTAGTCCCCTCAATAGTTCAGGTGTTATGTCCCCTCAATAGATCAGGTATTAGGTCCCCCCTCAATAGTTCAGGTGTAAGGTCCCCTCAATAGTTCAGGCATGCGGTCCCTCAGTAGTTCGAATGTTAGGTCCCCTCAATACTTCAGATGTGAGGTCCCCTCAATAGTTAGGTGTTAGGTCTCCTCACTATTTCAGGTGTTAGGTCCCCTCAGTAGTTCAGGCGTTGGGTACCCTCGGTAGTTTGAGTGTTAGGTCCCCTAAATAATTCAGATGTGAGGTCCCCTCAATAGTTAGTTTTACGGTCCCCTCAATAGTTCAGGTGTTAGGTCCCCCTCAATAGTTCAGGTGTTGGGTCCCCTCAATAGTTTAGATGTTAGGTCCCCCTCAGTAGTTCAGGTGTTGGGTCCTCCTCAATAGTTCATGAGTTAGGTCCCCCTCAATAGTTCAGGTGTTGGGTCCCCTCAGTAGTTCAGGTGTTAGGTCCCCCTCAATAGTTAGGTGTTAGGTGCCCCTCAATAGTTCAGGTGTTGGGTCCCCTCAATAGGTCAGGTGTTGTTCCCCTAAATAGTTCAGGTGTTAGGTTCTGTCAATAGTTCAGGTGTTGGGTCACCCTCAATAGTTCAGGTGTTAGGTTCCCGTCAATAGTGAGGTGTTGGGTCCCTCAATAGTTCAGGTGTTAGGTCCCTTTAATAGTTCAGGTGTTAGGTTCTCTCAATAGTTCATGTGTTAGGTGCCCCTCAATAGTTCAGGTGTTGGGTCCCCTCAGTAGTTCAGGTGTTGGTTCTCCTAAATACTTCAGATGTGATGTCCCGTCAATAGTTCAGGTGTTTAGGTCCCCTCAGTAGTTCGAATACTTCAGATGTGAGTTCCCTCAATAGTTCAGGTGTTAGGTCCCCTCAATAGTTCAGGTGTTAGGTTGTTAGGTTCCCTCAGTAGTTCAGATAAGTTAAGGTGTTAGGTCCCCCTAAATAGTTCAGGCGTTGGTCCCCCTCAGTAGTTCAGGTGTTAGGCCCTTCTCGATAGTTCAGGTGTTTGGTCCCCTAAATAGTTCAGGCCTTGGGTCCCTCCTCAATAGTTCAGGTGCCAGGTCTCCCTCAATAGTTCAGGCGTTGGGTCCCCTCAATAGTTCAGGTGTTAGGTCTCCCTAAATAGTTCAGGCGTTGGGGTCCCATCAATAGGTCAGGTGTTAGATTCCCCTCAATAGTTCAGGTGTCAGGTGTCTCCCTCAATAGTTCAGGCGTTGGGTCCCCTCAATAGATCAGGTGTTTGGTCCCCTCACTCGTTCATGTGGTGCATCCCCCTCAATATTCAAGACGCTTATATGACATTACAATTTGCAGTGCATTATCAGAGGGGGTTTCTCATAACAAGATAACAGCAAATTGAATTTGCTGATAAAAATTAACTTTTAACAGTACATCTAATAAAAAACAAACATTTAACAGTACATCTAATAACAGATAACAGTTAATATTTGTTCAACCCCCCCCCCCCCCCCCCGTTGGGTCCCCCTCAATAGATCAGGTGTTTGGTCCCCTCACTCGTTCATGTGGTGCATCCCCCTCAATATTCAAGACGCTTATATGACATTACAATTTGCAGTGCATTATCAGAGGGGGGTTTCTCATAACAAGATAACAGCAAATTGAATTTGCTGATAAAAATTAAACGATTTAAACAGTACATCTAATAAAAAAAACAACATTTAACAGTACATCTAATAACAGATAACAGTTAATATTTGTTCAAACCCCCCCCCCCCCCCCCCCCCCCCCCCCCCCCCCCCCCCCCACAACACACACACACACACACACACACACACAAATATTGTGAAATATTTCATATTTTACTCTAACTTGTCATTTACCTGTTTTTAAAATACACCTTTACTTTTAGATCTCTATTTACAATAAAAGTTACTTTAAATTTCAAATTGATTTGTTTATTATCCTACATACCAGATAAAATAAGACCAATTAAAGGTACTGGTGGCAATTGCATATCAAGCATTGGTTGATTGTTTCAACATTTTCAACACGTGAAATGCTATATATGGCAGTCGATGTTATCGTGGCGGACAGACTACCTAATATTTCCTGGGTAGAACCAGTACTGTATACCTCCTGCCATCCGTAAGAATAGACACGTTCTCACTACCCTGGTAGAACCAGTACTGTATACATAGACTAGTTCTTACTACCCTGGGTAGAACCAGTACTGTATACCTCCTGCCATCCGTAAGAATAGACGCGTTCTCACCAGTTCCCGTGGAATACTGGAATTCGAACCCGCAGCGGTGAGAGACGAGAAGGTTTCAAACGCAGAATATATACCATCCTGGCCCCGGATGCCACTCTGCACAAATAAGAAGCCGGATATATTCCATTATATCGGCATCACGACGTGCAAAACACTGCATCGATGCGTGTTACTTGTGTAAATGTGGAAAAGTCAACACCACGACTTCTATCATTGTAATTGTAAAAAACTTCAGATTCATCAAGCACTGACATCAGCACCTTGATTTAAGGTAGCTATCCCGCCAACAACACTGTTTCTAAACCCTTTGACGACGAGGTGTATTTGATAATCCAAACTATGGACACCATACATACGTATACATTTTACAACATTATAAATTCAACAAACAAGGTATCATTTAGAATAAGCGTGTGAATTATAAAGCAAATATTGAATAGATCAAGCAAGCATGTATATACGTATATGTTACTATGAGATTTGAAAAGACTGAGTCATATGAGAGTGTGGTTGTAAATTACTTCTTCGACCGACCGTGTTGTGAACATGAGCTATATATAAATGATACAGGTAGTTTAAAATCACGAATAGAATTTAGCTCCTCCAATAAATACAGTAAAGTTAATTCGCTTGATATTCAATATGTCTAATAATATATTGTTAATACTAAATAACCCATGTATAGAGCGTTGTACATGCATTACCTCATCATGATATGAATATGTATGAATTGAGTGAATAAAAGATTTCTATTGTATTGTATTTGTAGAAAGTCTAGCGCATATATATCGTCACGCTGTTTCAGTCATTTGTATCACCCTTTCGAGAGTAACTAAACCTCATCCAGACCCTCAATAATCACGTACTTTAATCACGTCTGTTTGAACTTTGGTCACGTGTCTGAACTATGGTCGTGACAGTCACGTCTGTTTAATCAGTCATCAAGCCGATAATCAAACTAAAAGCTAGAACGACGTGACACAAACTATGATCACGCGAGCGACAGCGGTTTATAATCTAGAACAACTCGTGATGTACGCTCCTAGTTAGCGGACGACTTCTCCGTTTACTTACGCATTACTCGTGATACTGAGTCAGAGTTTCAAGTTACTTTAAATTAATTTGCGCGTATCGGATTTCCGTGTGGTGATGGAAGATTCATCTTTTGCAAACACAATGTTAAAACATTTAGACATAATAACAAAATAGACAGAAAACTGAATATTACGTGGCATAGTGTGGAAAATTCATAAAATATTGCCGATTTCAAACACACATATCCTGAAGAGTTTTAATGCTTACACATTTGGGAATAACTACTCTTTCTCATATTTCTTTCTCTATCATTCCGCTTGTTTTTCTCTATCATTCGGCTTGTGTCTCTCTATCATTCAGCTTGTTTCTCTCCCAATGTATTTGAAAACAACTCAGTCATTATGGAGTGCGTGGTTCAGTGGTAGAGCGCCGAACTTCAGATCGAAAGGTCGTGGGTTCGATCCTCGCCATGGCCATGTTATTTATCCTTGAGCAAGATAATTGATCCACATTGCTTAGTACTGGTTCTACCCAGGAAACCTGCACATAATCTTCGAAAGGGGGTGTTGCAGTATCAATAGATAGATAGATTATCTTGGATGATAATATAAAGCCCTGGCCATTTCAAAATGTTAACTGGGAAGGGTTTTTTCAAATCCTGTCCAAGCATTATTTGACATATAGTTTACCACAATTATTGAATACATATTGTTTAAACCAAACTTAATGAATGTTTTAGAGAGGTGTATTATTTGACGTATCAGAGTTCACCACATTTCTTGAATAAATAGTGTTTAAACCAAAACTTAATGAATGTTTGACAGATGAGTTAGAATTGCCACATGATTGTTGGCTACTTCACTGGTTCATATATAACTTTTCCTAACTGGTTACGACTTTGTCTTTGATTGCAGAGATTGCATAAGGGACCAGTCAGATTCTTTATGTACATGTATCCTGGTCTAAAGTAGAACCCGCTTTCACGTAGTATGTAAATCATTAAATCATGTGAAATCTATTTATTTTTTTAGCTGTACTGGCCAAGGGCCGGCAGAGCTTATGGGATGGCGAGTTGTCCGTCGTCCGTCAAACTTTAACAGATTGTTAATATCAATAAAAGCTCGGACACGTTCGAAAACCAGCCAGAACTGACAATCAACAGCGGAGTTATGGCCCTTGATTTAGTTAAAAATGCTATATTTTGCCTCGTTAAGACGATAGGGCCTTCATTTTTCATTTTATCTTTACCAAACTTTAATAGATTGTTAATATCAATGAAAGCTCGGATAAGTTCGAAAACCAGCCATATCGGACTAGTAACAGCGGAGTTATGGCCCTTGATTTAGTTAAAGATGCTATGTTTTTCCTCGCTAAGACGATAGGGCCTTCATTTTTCATCCGATCTTTACCAAACTCTACAGGTTGCTAATGTCGATAAAAGCTCAGACAAGTTCGAAAACCAGACCAGCCAAATCGGACCAATAACAGCGGAGTTATGGCCCTTGATTTAGTTAAAAATGCTATATTTTGCCTCGTTAAGACGATAGGGCCTTCATTTCTCATCCGATATTTACCAAACTTTACCAGATTATTAATATAAATGAAAGCTCGGCCATAATTTTTCATCCGATCTTTACCAAACTTTACCAGATTGTTAATATCAATGAAAGCTCGGACAAGTTCGAAAACCAGCCAAATCGGACCAGTAACAGCGGAGTACTTGTACAAGTAGGCGTATATGATGCCTATAGCTTTGATATATATTCCAGTTTGTGTATGTAAGCATGGGTGTGGCCCTATATATAGTAGAGAAACAAGTTATTCTCGAATAAAGAAAACAGGCTACTGTACATGCAATCTTTCTAATTTCTGGTCTGTAAATGCATATGGCTTCTGGTCTGTAATTATTGGAATAAGGAACACTAAGGTTTGCTCCGTGTTCTGTTTCCATAAACTAGAGGTAATAGCTTAAAATTTAATTCCCTGTCAAAATAAAAGCGGACTGAACAAAATCATCCACTTGATGTGATGCTAGTGATCGCTAGTTAATTGTTTATCAAGCCTGTGCAACTCATAATATCAAACTCACAAAGAGGAGGGCCACCATAAGCCATAGGCTTCGGACAGTAAGTTAATTTAAAGTTCACGATTTTTTTTGAAAACCACATGATGGGCCTCTTAATTGTTTTGTAACAACCGACCTGCGAGCCGATTGGCGGACATAATGACGTCATCGTACATACGTCTATATAAACACCGACAACAGTTTTTCCAACCATTCGGAAACATTTTGTCTTGCTGCGTCAGTGCACGTACGGGCAAATTTTCCTAAGCTTTCTGCGTTTACCAAACGATTGTTTGTTTTAAGATCTTACAAACTTATTGTAAAACCATCAACAACTAAGAAACATGGCTGATTCAAGACCTCGCCAGAACTTCCACCAGGAAAGTGAAGCTGGGATAAACAAACAGATCAACATGGAGCTGTACGCCAGCTATGTTTATCAGTCACTGGTAAGTCACCTTATTCATAATAAATCAGTTTGCTTGTCATCCTATTGAAACAACCAAATGTATGAGGGAATGCTTGTCAAGTGGCATACTTGTGTACAATTAGCAGTTGTTTTTTTCCAGATTATGACGCCATTTTTTTATTGGTCATGTGATAATCATAGTACTGGCGGTACTTCTCTGAAACAATCGAGCCACCCTATTGAATTCGTGCTCTTATAATTGACATACATGTAATAACACCACTTGTGTACTTTTGCTCTTGTCCAAATTCTAATCAATTATTGCCAATGTTTTCTTCCTGTCTACAAAACTTGTTAAAACCACCCGAAATGAGGGTAAAACTGGTAAAACACCTGTGGTCAATATACTGCAATTAAACGTTTTTATACAACAAAATCTTACCAGCATGTGGTTACTTTTTGTTTGCCTCTTTTTTTATAAGAAAATAAACTGGGCAAGTCTATTTCTCACTCGCTTCCATTTTAATAAAATATTAAAGCCAAATGCGTGATCAGATTTACACATTTCCCGCTGGGGACCTCTTTTTTGGATAAGCCAATCGGAAAGCACGAATTCAATAGGAAACTTCTGGCCGATTTAGATCAGTTGACATGACCTACTTTAAGTCAGCTTTTTCACATTCTCTTTGGCATTTGAAGGTTATTGATGATAGTTTATAGTTATTGAAATATTTATCTAGTTATAAAAGTATTTTTTTTAATACCTATAAAAGTATTTTTTTTAATACCTTCAACATATAACGCGCATGCGCAGATCGATCTGTTAAGGGGCAGGAATTTACAGGAGAAGGACATACTTTTTATTTATCGCCTTCGCGAAAGCGGAGCAAACAATGAGGTGCAGTAAGCATCACAGGTACAACAGACGAAATGAATGAAGTTATTACTTTTTTTGAATCAATTTGCATGAAATATGCAGGGTTTTAAAAGACTCGCACTGTACATACCTTAATTTTAACAGTAAACTTGGTTGAACATTTATCTTTTTACAGATGCATTATGTTGTGTCATCATTGTCTGACCGTTATAAAGGCCCATGGCTGTTTTTGTCCTTTCTTTTTTATTATTTCCCTTATAAAAGTTTAACCTGTGATCTTGCCAAATTGATGACAGGCGTATATACCCGCATGGTGGCTAGGCTCCTGCTAAGCATTTGCCGTAGGCGAAAGGAAAATGGAATTGTAGAATAAAAATCTCAAAAAATCATAACAAATTCACCAAACACCACTGAGCCGTGTGGCAAATTCGAATTCTCATCAGATGATACTGAACATGATCCGGTTGAAAAACCACATAAAAAATGATCCGGTTGAGAAAAAAAACACATACAAAATCGTATGTAACATGCTTCTTTAAATGATAAAGCCAAGCTTTTCATTTCAAGTATTAATACCAGATATCGATATTCTGGATACATGTCCATTTTGGGACATTCTGAAAGGCGGCTCACGTTGCTCGTCTAGTTTCGGTAATAATTTAAAGAAAAGTTATTAACTATATGTTAAGTTTATTTACTCATTTAGAACAAAATAATTTGTACTTGAATTTAATAAATTATATAAAAAAAATGATTGTAGAACCATTCATCTCTTAACTATAAGCAGAATGCAACATGCATATTGATACCCAAAACATACAGAAATAAAGCATACCCTTTACTGTTACTGAAATGTATGAAAACGCAGAATTATGCTCTTTTTTTTACGCCTTCAGTTTTTCCATAATATCTGCGCTAAATTTTGGTTAAAGATAATATAGGAAATTTTAGGTGTTTAGCCAGATTGGATTAAGGATTTTGTTAATTTGAAAATCCTACTAGGGTTGTGCTCTTGTTATTGAAGCTTTATTACTTCAATATTCCTTCCTATCTGGTAGTCCTGTATTCATGCTGTGTTTTTACTGCAGGCCTACTACTTTGACCGTGATGATGTTGCCCTGAAGGGGTTCTCCAAGTTCTTCAAGGACTCGTCGGAGGAAGAACGCGAGCACGCTGAAAAGTTCATGAAATACCAGAACAAGAGAGGTGGTCGTGTTGTTCTTCAGCCCATCCAGGTAAGCTTCAATTGAGAAAACCCTTCAAGTCTATTTCTGTGTTGGGTGATGAATGGTTACTCATATCAAAAGGAACGTTGGAATTTCTTTTAAGGTTAAGTCGAGTTCACTAAAATACCAAAGTTTTAAGGATAGATTCATCATATCAAAACACTGGTATCATTTTTAGCTTGCTCTAGTTGAGGTCACTGTTATTATTATAGGATTATATATTTTTTTTATGGAATTCATGCATGTATAAATTCGTTGAATAAAAGTTGACACAATGCATACATGATTTTAATTAACCCCGTTACCACAAATGTAATTCTTGCAAGTCCAATCTTGTATTAAAAAAATAAAACATTTTGAGATAAGATTTGTCATGCAAGAAAAGTGGTTCCCTCAAGTAGAGTTAATGCATACATGTGTTAACTTTTTGAAAGCTGTCACATGCTAGGTTGCTTGGAGGAGTTGGACAGAGCAAACCAAGGGAAACAACTTGCACTTGATTTATGTTGATTATCCAGTACTGAGTTATTTCCCTTGTATGGCCAAGTTTGTTGAATTATGACAAAGAGACGTCTTACAGAAAAGTACAGCAAACATCAAGATAGTTTGCCTTGGCACTGTTTTTTGAAAACTTCTCGGGTGCTTCGTTATAGCCGGTTTGTAGAGATACGCTCGTAGGTGCAGCATTGTTTTTGAAAAAAGTATGGTTGTGTTTCAAAGGGATTTAATTATTACATTTGTCATCATAGTCGTGTGTTTTCAACAAATATAAAATTATACTCCCTATTATTTGATAACATTACATTCTCAAAATAAGTGGCTTATCTGTTCTTACTATTTTTAAATATAGAAGCCTGACCGGGATGAGTGGGGATCAGGCCTAGATGCCATGAAGGCCGCCCTGGCCCTGGAGAAGACAGTCAACCAGGCTCTGCTAGATCTGCACAAGATTGGCGACTCCCCACGGTGATGCCCAGGTAGGTCCTTAAGCACACGTACACGTTTGAGAAGTTATAACAACCTCGATTTTAAATCCTAACGAAACATGTTTTTTTCATCATAATTTTGAACATGTTCTTTTAATAAAGTATGTAGTCTGATTTGATAATTTATTTTCAATATTTTTTTTGCTGAATCTTAAAATTTACTGGTGAGTTTTCATCGATTTTTTGTCATAATTGTACATTTCATTTAAAAGATGTCAGAAATAAATGTAAGTGTCCTCTTGTGTAGATTGCAAATTGACTTTGGACAGTATTAAGTTTGAACACTTGAGACGGTGTAAATCATTACATTTCTCCATAAACTGTGTACCAATTATTTATCTGTCCAAGCTGTTCTATATAGTTTTCCAATATTGTCACTAACAGTCCTACTGTACATTACATGATCTCTCTCTACCCACAGATGATGGACTTTATCGAGGAGAATTCCTTGAGGAGCAGGTCGACAGCATCAAGGAGCTCAGTGACCACATCACCAACCTGACCAGGGTTGGTACCGGCCTGGGCGAGTGGCACTATGATCAGAAACTCCATAGCTAGACGGCCAGCTTCACTACGCCAGATCCATGGCGCCACATTTCTGTTTAGTGAACAAATATGTTTAGACTTTTATTTAAAAAAAATAGTGTTATTGTCTAATGGAAGTGAACAATACCTTTTCTTCTTACACTGATTATTTGTGTCTGAGCGTTTACATGTTGATAAAGAATTCTTAGAAATAATAAAAAAAAAGTAAAATATTTTTGTGTTTGTGTTGCTGATTTTACAAATTTGCAGTGGATAATTAAAAATTTATTATTGAATAACTTTTTTGCATGATGGTTAGGAATCTGTGTTTCCAGTGGCCTGACCGACCCTATTTTTAAGGGGCCGACCTAAAACTTTTTATAAAAAAAATTAATAAACAAATAAAATTGTTCTGAACAATGATTTATCACAATATATCGAGGTAAACTGACATCAGTCACAGAGAAACTTTCAGCTGTATCGTCAACTTGTATGGGGTTTATGAGATAAATACATGTAGACTCTCACAATATCTTGCACCATCATAGAGCATGCAATAGGAAACGCACCTAATTTTAGCTCTACTGATCAGAGATAGCAGAGCTTATGTTATGGTGCGGTGTCTGTCGTCCGTCTGTCCGTCCGTAAACTTTTTTTGTAACGACTACTCATCTGAAACTACTAAATGAATTTCCATGAAACTTTATTGATCCTAGCAAAAATTCATGTTGATGTGAAATCCAAGATGGCCACCATATCTAAAAATAGATTTTTAAAAAACAAGTTTGTAGCGACTACTTCTTGAAAACTTCTCAAAAATCTTTTTGATTCGACGTTAAACATGGCTGCCAACGGCCATCTTTGTTTATATAGAGTTATTTAGTAAAAACCTGTAGCGACTACTCCTCTGAAACTACTCGACGGATTTCCATGAAACTTCACAGGAATGTTGCTCTTGATGTCTAAATGATCCTAGCAACGTTTCAGGTTGGTCGGAAATTCAAGATGGCCGCCACAGCAAAAAATAGATTTTCAAAAAACAAGTTTGTAGTGACTACTACTTGACAACTGTAAGTGATATTATATGGGACTTTTTCTGAAATGATAAGTAAGGAATGATGTTGATCCTTGTAGAAAATTATTTTGAGGCGACATTAAATATGGCCGCCAGCAGCCATCATAGAGTTATATAAAGAAAACTTGTAGCGACTACTCCTCTGGAACTACTAGATGGATTTTCATGAACCTTCAAAGGAATGTTGCTCTAGATGTCTTAATTGATCCTAGCGAAACTTCAGGTCGGCCGGAAATTCAAGATGGTCGACATGGCAAAAAATAGATTTTCAAAAAACAAGTTTGTAGCAACTACTTCTTGAAAACTATAAGTGATATTGATATGGGACATTACTAAAATGATCAGCATGACATGATGTTGGTCCTTGTTGAAAATTCCTTGTCGAAAATCGTTTTGATTCGATTTAAACATGGCTGTCAGTGGCCATCTTGTTGTCTTTTTACATAGTGTTATCTAGAAAAAACTTGTAGCGACTACTCCTCTGTAGCTACTGGACGGATTTTCATGAAACTTCACAGGAATGTTGCTCTTGATGACTTGTTGATCCTAGCAAAATTTCAGGACGGACGGAAATTCAAGATGGCCACCATGGTTAAAAATAGATTTTCAAAATACAAGTTTGTAGCGACTACTTCTTGAAAACTATAAGAGATATTGATATGGGACTTTTTCTAAAATGATCAGTATGACATGATGTTGATCCTTGTCAAAAATTATTTTGATTTGACTTTAAACATGGCCGCCAGCGGCCATCTTTGTTTACATAGAGTTATATAATGAAAACTTGTAGCGACCACTCCTCCGAAACTAATTGACGGATTTTCATGAAACTTACAGAAATGCTGATCTAGCTATCAAAAAACCTATTTGTAAAGCTTCAAGGTCATTGAACTCTTGTGTTTTTTTTTGCCTTAGTACAGTTACGCTTCTGATTTTCGTCAAATTTGTGTCTTACTTGGTTTGTATTCCATACGATCTCTCAAAGAAAAAAAGAAGAGCGAAAGCCGATGCATATAACTTAATCTAATATATGTAGATACTTCTGGCTAACAAAATTTCAATGTTTTGAACATACCGATCTGTCGAAATACACAGGCATTATCCCGAAGAATGACCGGATTGGCTGTGTTTTCACAAATGGATACATGCGAGATATAATGGGAAAGTTTAGTGTTGTCTTTGATCTATCGGTCGATATCTCAGTCCAGAGATCATCGTCGTTGAGTTCCAGAATTATTGATTTACATTAAAATGCATCTTACGTGTTGACAGAGCAGATTTACTATTCCAATGACTGTTGAGCAGCCCTGATCCACTGATCTAGGTTTATACTGTCTTCAAATGCTGTTGTAGTCTCCCTTAGCAGGTTAAGAGTTAATGTAGCAAGTGATCTTCCGGAAAACTTTTGTTTGAAATTCATAAAATGTACATAATATTCTACTCCGATGCTGTTAAATGCAAATCCAGTCTTCAGAACGTTATTTTAATCATCGTACACGGCATCAGCTGTTCTGATACAACATTCAGCTGTTATAATGGTACAACATAGGATGGAAAGAGTCGCTACATCCTCACACTTGCTATTTCAATTAGGTTGACCAATTAAAGAAGCCCAGATATAGTGCTGCTATTGTACATGTTATGTCATTGAAGAAACTAGAATTGTAAATTGTATATTCAATCCATGACCCCATTGACTTGAACTTGACTCCTTTGCATTGCTGACTAGGCAGCGTAACCGGACCAATGCATGAAAGGCTGAATGATAAACTGAAAATACAGAGCTCTGTTAAATGATGAGAAAAAAAAAGATTTAATAGAAAATCCGAATATTGTGCACTTAGATCCGGAGAGCAAATGAAAATTCGCGAGAATCTGGATTTTATCCAGATTTGGAAGGCCTGTTGAAAAATACACCTCAGTCTGATTAAAGTCGGACATCCACTTGTACGAGGTCCGTGTGCGATTTGTCGCGGACACGGAACTGATCAATGGATTCTTCCCAACATTTTCTATATAACCGATTTTTCACGGACACTGAGCACGTGCAAATGGATGCCCGGCTTAATGCAGCCACAGGAAATTGCATCGTTTGATTTTTACCTTCTATTAGTATAATTGTCTATACCTCTATACCTTCTATTATTATAATTGTCTATACCTTCTATTATTATAATTCTCTATACCTCTATACCTTCTATTATTATAATTGTCTATACATTCTATTATTATAATTGTCTATACCTTATATTATTATAATTGTCTATACCTTATACTATACCTTCTATTATTATAATTGTCTATACCTTCTGTTATTATAATTGTCTATACCTTCTATTAATATAATTGTCTATACCTTATATTATTATAATTGTCTATACCTTATATTATAATAATTATCTATATAGACAATTATAATGACAGAATTGAATTGAATTGGGGTTTTAAGGCGCACCAACACATGAAAGGTTATATGGCGCCAAACAGGAATGAACATTCCAGGCTCATCCTCTATGATAACAGAAGGTAAGAATCAAACGATGAAATTTCCTATGAATACAGCAGGAACAGTGGGTTATGTTTCACCTTGGATCTGTTAATCTGACCAGGGAGTAATAAACAGCTTCTTAAATCGCAGATCTGACCGAAGTTTTAACTATCTTGCCAGATCAAAGGCAACGCAAAACTCACAGGTGTTGTATTAGTGATATTAGTGTAGACCTGAGAATCATGACTCTTATGGTATTATGTGCCTCCCATAGAAACATTATGGTAGTATGTGCCTACCATAAAGACATGAATGAATGCAATGCTTTGACAGGTTGGTAGGACACACACTTTGCAGGCGAGGTTTCAGAAGACGTACGCAATGTCTGAATAAACAACCGCCGTAATTCAATAGAGCAAACATAATACAACAACTGCATTCATACAACTCACCAAAGAGAACAATATCACGTCGATCAAGTATTTTTGTGTAACTCACCCTAAAATTTCAGACCTTTTTGGTATTTACATTGCCGCACGTGTGCACGCCTGCTAAACGCACTCCTCATGCTTTTAAAATGTATAAAATCACAATGCCACGCCTCACTATATTTACAAAAAAAAACGTAGATACTACTCAAAATTTGCTAAGGATCACTTTTATTCTTCCATATAATTTTATTAGAAATTAATTCACAATAACGATATTAATTTCACTGATACTCAACAATTCCACAATTTGAATCAAGTCATGAGATCACTTGACCATACACTGCCCTAAATAATTACATGTAAAATGGAAATAATGCTATTTATTTCAGCAAGGATTTAGACTGAGCAAAAAAAAGTGATCCTTGGCAAATTTTGAGTAGTATATTAAATGCCATAGACACCACTCTCTACTTATTGGAAAACTTAACCCCGCCAAATTCACACACGCGTGCATGACTATTGCGACTGTCTTGTAGGCGTATTTACACCATTGCGTTTGTGCTTCTGTGGAGTCAAATAGTTTCAAATAAAAACCGTTTCCCTGCCTTACTAGTGATACAAAATGCACACTTTTTGTTATGCACACTTTTTGTTATAATTACCTATAATTCATCCGAATGATGTATTGGAAACATTTATTAGTGTTTGTTTGGGATATTTAATTATAATTGACATAGACAGTAAAGCGAAAGTAGAAATGGGGTAAATCTATCTGTGACGTGTCAAAATAGAACGTGACGTCAGTCAACAGATTGACTTTTTCTTTAATACATGATACATTATCCCCTGTTTTTATTGCGTTTATATATTGGCGGACGCTCGATCGTTTGAGATGTTTGAAAAAAAATTACGGAGAAAAATGCGCATTTTTTCTCTCTTGAGATACATTCGTCCTATATAAAACGAAGAAGGAAAATCAATGGTGCAATGTAACCTGTATGGCGGTTTTGTTTGTGTTGGTATTCGCATCGTTGTGTGTGTGTTGAAATAAAACATTTTGCCATGATGGTCTACAAAATTACGTGTAACTCTGAGCTAGTGGGTTATTTCCCTTTGTCCACATCTGAGAGACATGTGCACTTTGATATGGTTAACCCATAGCAAATCGATGGATATATTCAGTATAAACTAATCGAAGTTTGCTAAGCACCAAACCTTTTTCGTATGGTGGCTGATTTCTGTCATTGTCGTCTTTTCGTTATTTCGCCCCCGAAAGGACGACAGGACGAAAAGACGACAAAATGTAGCGCGCAAAGACGAAAAGACGACAAAACGACAGAAACGAACAGTCGCCATTTCAAGGGCGAAAAGACGACAATATCAAATGGTGTCTTTTCGCGCTGAAGTTTCGTCTTTTCGCGTGGCGTTCTGTCGTCTTTTCGTTCTGTCGTCTTTTCATTCCATCGTCTTTTCGCGCTGCATTTGTCGTTTTATCCGTCCTGTCGTCTTTTCGTTCTGTCGTTATAATAACGAAAAGACGACAAATGGCAGAAATCAGCCACCATATTTTCGGCTTATTTTTTAACTTAGTTTATATGGTCATATACTGAGTATAGAATGATAAAATGTAATCATCGTAAAACAAAATTAATTGTCGAGTTGTATGATGTTGGTAAAACCAGCCACCGTAACATGTAGAATTGAAATCTTGCAGCTTAGCAAACGTTGAATTGTATAATATGGATCGCGACATCATAATGTAAGCTCTACTGGTCAAAGATAATCAGTAGACCATTTGACCGTAAACCTGATAGCTTTTCTTTCCTAAAACTAAACGCAACATTATTCTGACTTAAAGCTACACAGTCTCTATTTTAACTGGTAATAATTCATGAATATGAATGAGTCACGTAGGAAGTAGTTTCAAATCGACGATCACCAAATCGACGATCACCCCAAAAGTCCGTATATAAGGCAGAAATCGATGCGTAAAATTTCACATTTTTATTTAGAGTCGGTATATGTAACATCGATAAATATACGGTTTCGGAATATATGTGATAAAAAAATAAGTAGACGAACACTTCCTCGCCTTTAAGTGACAATTTACGTCAGAAATAACCACGGAGCACTAAAATGTTAATAACATATTAAAGAATAGTAAAATTTAATAAAACAAAAGGTTTAATGCACAAATGAAATACAAAAAACATAACATTTTAAAATCTTACGTAATATTGTCTTCAAAATATATATGTTAATAAATTAAGAATACCGATATATGTTGAATAAACATGTATTTTGGAATGACTATGCTATTTGTTTTCGAAATATTTACAATATTTATTTAATGCAAACCATGAATAATCTAATTAAATAACAGTTATGTCTGTTATTTCTAGCATTTTTCATAATTTATAACGTTAGGTTGTTATTGGTTTTCACGGCCACAAATGACGTGCTCCGTGGCGGCTACAGTGGGGTTGTAAAAACTCGTATTTCTGCACAATCAAGCGTCGAAGATGATCAAGCCTATAATATTTCCGGGATCTTTACGTCCGGGATTTTTTACGGAGCATAATGAAAGTCTAACTGAGGGGGCACTCCTCAGTTTCGCACGAATTCATGTCCATGGTAAATCAGAAAGAAATCAACTAAGCATCTTTTAGGTCCATGGATGGTATTTATAATAATTATGAAGCACATGTTTGGTGTGTTTTTTTCAGTTTTGAGTACTTCTAAGTTTATTTCGGTGTATTGGAATATGCATTCTTTGGGGTTTTTGGAGGCTATAAATAGAAAAATGCGACACTATCAAAAACTTCCAAAAAAATAGGTAAAATGGCTGATTTTGACTCACGGGGTGATCAGCATGGAATAACTTTTTAAAAAGCCGAATAAGGCATGTACACTTTAGCATTTCATGATATGCAAGGGCATGATGAATGCAGAAATGACCCTGATATGCTCAGGAAAATTCTTTTTTTTTGTTTATTGACATTTGAAATATTGCTAAAATTGCTTTTTCAGCATGTTTTGAGGGGTGTGGGTAATCTTAAAGAAATGGGACTAAAGTTGTACAGAAAATGCTTTTTGATTCTTTTATTTTGTATGAAAACATGTGTAATTGCATTGCAGCTAAGAAATGTATGACACAATGTTGATGTGATTTATTTTTGCTCAAGGATTCAGATTCAGAATTAAGTGCTTGTCATGGGTTGATTATTGAGAAATGTACATTACTGTGAAGTGCCCCCTGAAACTGTATTCGAATGAAACGCATGCATTATTCATTATAAGACCACAACTTAATAAAAAAGTAACAGTTTCACCTTGCCCAGTAAAAAATTATTTCTAATTCGTATCGATTTTCATTTGAAGGATTATATCAATAAAACCTTGGCCAGGTTTCAAAATAAACAATATTGACACATTCATTGTGTAGTTAACATTCATTGTGTAGTTAACATTCATTGTGTAGTTATTACTTTTGATAATTAACAACACTTATTTCAGCTTGATAACTACCATAATTTCAATAATTATTTCAAAGTACAGCAAAACAATTGTTTGCATTCCTATCAGTTCTCAGACCAAAAATTATATTTACTAGTATTTCGTTATCGACAGCTTTTTTACCTTGTTTGTTAGGTCTGTGGTTAACCCTGGAGAATCTGCGACGCGTCGGCGTGATCGACACCTATTAGTTAGTCCTAGCGTATCATTACAGCGATCAGTAACTCTAAACAGGCTGGTAGAGATCGGATGGAAAAAGAAAGTGTTAGAGTGCTGACAAGACAATCTCCCACATTAATAAGAGGGCAATACCGATCTTTATTATCTGATAAAGGCCGTTTTAAACTTGTTTTAAACTTGTCCGAGCTTTCATCGATATTTAGATTCTATCCCAGTTTGTTAAAGACCGGATGCAAAATGAAGGTGCTCGAGTGTTGACAAGGCAACATAAAGCATTGTTTTCATTAAAGCTCGCCAAAAGGCCTAGTGCCATAGGGCGAGCAAAAATAAAAACTATTACTCACTCACTCATTTTTCGAAATTGTCCCAGCTCCAATCGACTGGCCAAGTTTGATAAATATTGGATGCAAAACGAAGGTTCTAGAGCGTGGACAAGAGAAAATATTGCAGTTTCAATGGCCATAACTCTGATGTTTATTATCTGATTATTATTTGTCCGAAATCGGACAAACTTTTGACGATATATAGATAGTCATTATCTGATCCAAAATAAAGGCATTAAAAAGTTAGCGGTCGACGAACGGACGGTCGATGGACATCTGACCAATGCATAAGTCATATAATTATGCACTCCAAAAACAGCTCAGTTTTCCCAACACCACATGACATGTCTTTTGGAATTGAAATTAATTCTGTACAAGGAAGACATTTTCTTTTTCATTTGAGAGTTGAGGGTTAGCACTAACGGCAACTTTTGTAGGTTAAATTCCATCTTCATTTATATATTGTTCATATATATATATATATATACTAACGCTAAACGGAACTACTACTTAAATGGAATTTTACTGCAAAAAAAACTCTACTGTAAATAGGTTATAACAAAATGCACATGTACTCGTATGCAGTCACTTTTTATGACTACGGCATGTTGGCACAAACTGACCACATATTATGTAGTATTTATAACGTAAACTATCCGGGTACGGAGATTAGCGAAACTTATAGCGTATTCCAATACTTTACATACGATACGATGTAAAATAATGCAAAACACTTGTTACATATTACAGATGTAATAATGGTAATATAATAAAATAGTATAGGTAATATAAACAATGTTTTGGTAATACAATCCGCCCATTATCGTGCCGTACCGTACTTTCCGATATCATTTAGTATAACTTTACAAATTGATGGAGAGATAATTATTATACTTATTGTTATAATAAATGATGTTCTGAATGTCACCGTTCGGGTTCTATCTCATTCTATTCCATATCACCCTGGGTTCGATATATCAGGACAGAGTTGGTTTTCAATATAATCTTTATTTATACGGATCGATGCGTCAAACAACGCCAAACTCCATCTGTGAATATATAAATATCCAGATATAAATATTATATAAATATTTATCGTCCAGTACAAAGTATAACAACGTGTACTCTATTGAAGCCTCGGCAAAATGCAATGACGCATAGCGGTGAACGCATGCACGTGTACCATTAGTATGTTAGTAAAAGATGGTCAAAGGGAGACTATAAACATAACCCATTACTTATAAGGACCCGATGTTAAGGATTTATTTGATATATTGTGGCGTAAGGAACAACATACAATTGTCTTTTGTAAATATATTTATTTCGACCCACATCGAAAACATAGCATAATGAAGGGCTTATTGAGCCGGTCACATATTCGGCCACTCCGGAAAAGTCGTCCTCGACTTTAATCAACTTGCCTGGATAAAAACAAAATATGAATTAATATGTTTATGTCGTCTATACAATATTGGCACTCCAAATCAGCATGCCAGAAACGACTCCTGCTTAAGAAAACAGAAATAGTAAAATATCTTTGAAGAAAACATATCCTACAAAGCAAACACAAAGAAACAAAATAAGTATTCACTGATATACATCACTCAATCAGTTACCTATTATAGAAATACAAAACATGAATACAAATACAGACACTGACTTTATATATACAATAACAGTTAATTGTAATTCTACCATTTACTTACTTTCTCCAATCGGTCTGATGAAGTCTTTGTGGTGGGTTTCTGGGTCGCTGACCCCTCTGCAATGGTGGTGTTTCAGGCGACTTGGGTTCCGTCTGATGAAGTCGTTGTGGTGATTTTCTGGGTCGCTGACCCCTCTGCAATGGTAGCGTATCACCTGACTTGGGTTCCGCCCTTTTGTTACGCCTCATGGGGATAACATACTTCCTGGACGTTTCTTCCAATGATGGATGAACTACAGATGGTTCTGTCATCGTATCGTCTTCCGAACTGCTGTCAGAACTGTCCAAATAACCATCATCTTGGCTTTCGTCTAGACTCTGGAGTGGAGCTGACCTTGTCTTTGGTCTGGTCCTTCTTGCAGGCATATATTCTGTCTCAGGACAAGGCAAGCCAATGAACGGAAGAAGCATATTCCGATGAAGAAGCTTTAACTTCGAATGAGGAGCATTTTCGGCTTGTACCTCAAACACAGGAATGTCAAGGATCGGTTGCCGGCGGACAACATATGGCTGGACGTCCCAAGTATCGGCCAGCTTTTGTTTTCCCTTAAGGCCAACCTTTCGTATAAGTACACGATCACCGGGTTGCAAAACGGCCTCTCTAACCTTCTGATCGTAGTACTTCTTTTGCTTTTGACCCGCTTTCATGGCTTCTTGAGATGCTTTGTCGTATGCATATGCCAGCCTTGACTTAAGTTTGTCGCAGTAGTCTAGATGACTGGTACGCGTCCCCATGTCCGATGGTAAACCAAGGTATGCATCGATAGCAAGTCGTGGATGTCTACCAAACATGAGATAAAATGGAGAGTAGTTGGTACTCTCGTGCTTAGCAGCATTGTATGCATGTGTCAGGGTTGAAACGTGCGACTTCCAATCTGCTTTCTGCTGATCATCCATTGTACCCATCATGTTTAGAAGTGTCTGGTTGAAACGTTCAACCATTCCGTTTCCCTGTGGATGGTAAGGGGTTGTTCTGCTTTTCTTTATGCCTGTTATATCGCACAGTTTCTTTATGACTTTCCCTTCAAAGCACTGTCCCTTATCGCTATGAAGTCTTGCCGGGAAACCGTAATGCACAAAAAAGTTTTCATACAATACGCGGGCAGTAGTAGCTGCTGTTTGGTTTCTTGTTGGAATGGCTTGTGCATACCTTGAAAAGTGGTCCGTTATTACGAGGATGTTTTCGTACCCGCCTTTTGAGCGTTCCAAAGAGAGGTAATCGATACACACAAGTTCCATTGGCGCACTGGATGTAATATTTATCAGCTCTGTAGCTTTTGATGGAGTAACCTTTCTCCGAATGCATCTTCCACACATCTGTACCTTGGTCTTGATAAACTTGTCCATACCAGGCCAGTAAAAGCGTTGCTTTATGAGAAATAAGCTGCGATCCCTTCCCTGGTGGCCAAGGTCATTATGATATGCGTTGAATATGATATCTCTAAGAGATTCTGGTAACATAAGTTGTTGGTATTCCTCACCATTAACTATGCCATGGTGGTAGAGTACCCCTTTCTGAATAGACAACTTGTCCCAAATTCCGAGATATCTAGCATCAATAGCATGTGCATCAAGTTGCGTCTTTGTCGGTTTCTGGCTGTCTACGACACCATTGACAATGTAACCAATGTCATGATCAATGGATTGTGCTTTGATCCAGTCTTGTAACGTCAACGATGTCCCACTCACGATGTCCTCTGATAGCGGATCCTCCTGAGCTGCTACTATATCATCCGACCCGGTACTAACCAGATTCTCTACAAATGAGAACTCTTCTGAGGTTGCATTAATGGCCTGAGAAATAGCCTTCAGTACCTCTGGAAATATGCACTGTTCAGAAGAATCAGAAGAAGGCGACTTTCGTCTCGATAGTCCATCTGCATCGCCATTACTTGTCCCGCATCTGTACTTTATGCTGAAGTTGTAACTGCAGAGGTCTGATACCCACCGTTGTCTCGTTGCATCGAGCTTAGCCGTAGTCAGTACATAGGTAAGGGGGTTATTATCGGTAACCACCTCAAATGTAGCCCCATACAAATAGTCGTGAAACCTGTCGGCCACAGCCCACTTTAAGGCTAAAAATTCCAACTTGTGTGCTGGGTAATTCTTCTCCGCCGGTTTCAAACTTCGACTTGCGTAAGCAACTACACGACTGATACCATCTTGCTCCTGGTATAGGACTGCTCCGAGTCCGGTACTCGAAGCGTCCGTATGTAGCTTGAAAGGTCGATCATAGTCTGCATATGCCAACACAGGTGGGTGCGTCAAATTGTAGATTAGTGTTTCAAACGCCTTCTGTTGAGCTTCTGTCCAAACAAACTTTGTTGGCTTCTTCTTGTTCTTATTCTTTAATGTTTTCTTTCCGGAGTTGCCGATAAGAAGATCGTTTAAAGGCCTGGCAATGCTCGCATATCCTTTTATGAAGCGGCGATAATACCCCGTGAATCCCAAGAAAGCCCGAACATCCTTTATAGACGTAGGAATAGGCCAGGTTCTGACAGATTCTATCTTCTCTGGATCTGTCTCAATGCCGTCTTCTGATACCACGTGACCCAGGTAGGTAACTCTGGCCTTAAAGAATTCGCACTTTGATGCCTTTAACTTCAGTCTATGTTGCTGTAACCGTTGGAACACAGCCTCTAACCGAGTCAAATGATCCTCAAAGGTTGCGGAGAATATGATGATGTCATCAAGGTAGATTAAACAATCACGGAGATTGAGGTCACCCATACATCTTTCCATCACCCTTTGGAAGGTCGCAGGCGCATTACATAGACCAAATGGCATACGATTGAACTCGTAAAAGCCAAGAGTTCCTACCTGGAACGCTGTCTTAGGCTTGTCTTTTTCTTCAATCTCAACCTGCCAATACCCACTGCGCAAATCGAGTTTCGAGAAGTATTTAGCCTTGGCGAGAAGGTGTAACGTGTCTTCGACTCTTGGGATGGCATACGCATCTTTCACTGTCCGGTTGTTGAGTTTGCGATAGTCGACGCAAAATCGTATTGTACCGTCTTTCTTTCGCACAACAACTACGTTTGAAGAAAATGGGCTCTGACTTGGTCGTATGGCATCTGCTTCAATCATCTCATTGAGATGTTCACGGATCTCTTGGAATAACGCTGGTGGTATGCGACGATGGGCTTCTTTGAATGGCTGTTCGTTATCCAGTTTAATTGTGTGTTTAGTGAGGTCGCACGTTCCTAAATCGGTAAAACTGTTCGAAAAAATTGATGTCCATTTAGATAGAAAATTTAAAGCTTGTGTTTTCTGATCAGGTGTTAACTTGGAGTCCTCCAACGAGACGTCCTTTGGTAATCCTGATGCTTTGTCGCGATGCTCCGTATCTGTTGATGCTAAATGTTGAGACATCGTTGCGCTCGTGCCAGCGTCTATCGGATCAATATTCCTAAGAATTTTAACCTCCCGGAGCTCGCATAGGTCTGATCTCGGTTTAATTTCAAGAACCTTCGCTGACATGTTGAAAATCCGAACCGGGACTCGTTGACTATTTCCGGGCTTGTCTAAAGACACAACACGTGGACAAACACCGATCCGAGTAGATGCTGCTTCTGTCTGCTCGGTTACCGCTGTGTCACTGTCAGTCTTCTTTCGCACAAAGCCGGAAACAGTGATAACTTCCATTGGTTGAACTCTGATACTGGTATGATTTGTTGACTTGACAACTCCAACGAAATCATTTTGTACAGACACAAAGGCATCATTCCATTCCTGGGGAACGTTCTTATCATGCTGGCATATCTCTTTATATGGTCTGATGACGTTCGTTCCTATAACCATTGGAACCGCCAAATTATAATCCGTAGACGGAACGACCAGTACAGGTACTTCAATATGCATAATGTTTAAGGCGGGAACCTGTATATATCCTTCAATATACCCCAAATATGGAAGTCTATTCCCATCGGCTCCTTGAAGATTTAACCGTAAATCATCCAATGATGTTAAAGGTGGTAATGGACAAATGGATCGATACAAATCCTCCGACACTGTCGAAACCATCGATCCACTGTCAATAAGGGCTGGTGTTTCTATGCCACAGAAAACTACAGAAGACTCATTGGCATGGCCAATTAATCTACTGAAGAGTGCTTTGGGGTTGGGGCGTGTGTTTTGGTTGTCTCCATGTTGCCCTGGAATGGAGACATCTACATGTTTAACGGTCCCTTTGCCCTTTCAGTTGTTGCTTTTGTTGTAGTAAGGTTTTCTTTTCTGTCTTGTGTTGTGTCCACTGATTTCTTATTAGCATTATTATTGGCATTCTTTTCTTTCCAACTGGTTGGTGATGGAGATCTTCTGTCTCTGCCATCTCTAGCCCAGTTCCTTCTTAATGCATTCTCTTTCTTCAACTGTTCCATTTGATTTTCTAAAGATGATAATTTTTTCATTAGTGCATCAAATTTTGACTCGTCTTTTATGTCGAATGAGACCGTTTTAAGATGTATTCCTGCATTTGCATTTAAATTCATCTCATGTTCTTCCTTTCTGACCTCTCTCCGCAGCGAATCAAAATCTATGTTCTTTTCAAATTGTATTCGTGTAGCATTCTTTAGCCTATCGTTTATGAGGAACTTCCAAAACTTTGTTCTTAACATATCATTCTTTGCTTCTTCTTTAACATGACCTTTCTCTATTGCTCTCTGTATAATTTCTTCTAAGCGCAGAGCCCATGCAGTTACATTTTCTCCCTGTTTTTGACGTTCCGTATAAAATTCTTGCAATACACTTTCTCCAGTTGCAACATTTCCAAATACTCCTTCCAACTTGGCCACCATCGTTTCCATACCCGCAGTGGGTCCAAGTGGTAAGAGTACCCGCTTAGCCTGTCCTTTTAATGATCGTCTTATTCCTTGTGCAATCATATATTCTGGATACATCTTGCCTTCTCTTACGCAGCTCACTTCGTATTTCCATTCCTCGAACGTCACTTCGTTTTTCGGCTTGGGCTCTTCGCCCGAGAAAATGGAAAATTTTGTCATGAATGGCTTATCCTTAAAAGATGTATTGTCTTTGGCATTATCTTCTACACTTTGTTCCTTCCTTTCCGTTGTTATGTCTTGTGCACCACTTAAGTGTTCCTTGGCTTGGTTTACACTGTCAGATCGTGGTGACTCCAGAATTAGTTTCTCCTTCTTACACAGCTCAATTTCTTTTTGAAGTAATTGTTCTTCTTTCAACTTCAGTTCATGTTCTTGTTTTTCAGCTACGGTATGTTTTGTATCTTCAAATTCTTGTTTCACTTTTATTGATATACTCGCATCCTCTCTTCGTCTTAATTCATGCTCACGTTTAACTAAGTTCTCCTCTCTAATGTTAAGTTCACGCTCTCTATCACTAATTGTTTGTTCCTTGTCTCGGTTTACAATGTCACATCGTGGTGACTCCAGAATTAGTTTCTCCTTCTTACACAGATCTATATCCTTTTGGACCAATTGTTCTTCTTTCAACTTCAGTTCATGTTCTGTTTGTTCAGCTACGGTTTGTTTTGTGTCCTCTAATTCTTGTTTTACTTTTACTGCCATACTCGCGTCCTCTCCTCGTCTCAATTCATACCCACGTTTAACTAAGTGTTCCTCTCTAATATTCTGCTCACGGTCTCTATCACTAATTGTGTCTCTCATATATTGATCCCTCTCCAGCATCTGTGTATTTCTTCTTTCGCATTCTCCTATAACTCGCCCTATCTCACTATCTCCTGTGCTGTCGATATGCTTTAATTCACCTCTCTGGGAACTAAAACTGTATCTAAGCCTCTCCTCCTCTTTTGCTAACTGCTTTAATCGTTCTCTAAAATTCTCTTCCTCTTTAACTTTAAACAAAATACTAGCTTCCAGTCTTGTTTCTTCAGCTAAGATCTCCTTAAATCTTTCCTTTCTTTTTCTCTCCTCTTCTAGAAGGATGTTTTGCTTCTTCATCCGTTCTATTCTTTCCTTTAGCTCTCGTTCTGCCTCATTGTGTTTTTGTCTATCATGCTCCATTCTCTGTTCTTGTATCCTCAAGTATTCAATTCTTTTGAGTTTCTTTACTTCTTCTTCATCTATCAATATGTCTTGCTCTGAATGACTCTCGCGTATGTTACTTGTTATTCTACTTTTGTTCTGACGTGTCATAGTTTCCTTTCTTCTTTTACTGTGGTTGGTCTCATCTATTAGTGCTTCAGATTCCGCTCTGCTACCAACTCCCCTATTCATATCTTGTTCATATGTCGTCATTCTGTTTCTCTCTTCTTTATCTAGCCGTAGTTGATCAGTGTATTCTCTATCTAATATACTATCTGTCACACTATTTCGTTTCGTAGATTTTCTTTCCATACGCTCTCCTTCATCTGCCAGATTACCCTTATATGTTTCATAGTATTCCCGATCTAACTCCCTGCCTAGCATATTCTCTTCATCTAGGTCAGTACAATCTTTCATCGTTCTACTTCTTCTTGTATCGTATCTATCAAAAGGTTCATTATATCCTCTATACTGCCTTTTCTGTAAGTCTCTACTTATAGGGCTCCTATCTATGAAGTTATCTCTTACTGGAGACTCCATTGGTCCATTCCTATATATCCTTTCTGAACCCTGGATTCCAAGCCTCCGTTCAATATTACTGATACTTTTACTTAATATCCTCTGTGTATGTTCGGTATCTGTCTCTTTCTGCTTATGACTGCCTTCAATGCCATCTAATTCTAATGACTTTCTAGCTGGTATACTATCCGCAATAGTGGTACATTCAGCTGAGCCTCGTGTTGGATTTGCCTCAGTTCCCGTTGTATGTATTTTTCCTCTCGACTCCTTGTAGGCACTACCATATCCTAAGTTCCTTAATTCCAACTCTAATTCCTTTAATTCCTTCAATAAAGGTTCACTAGACAAACCACTTATGCTCTTAGGACTGTTGTGATCCTTTTCGTGTTCTCCTATTACATGAGTACTACTTAAAGGATCCAAATTCATACTCTTTCTGCTCATTGCACTTCCGGGAACATCTTGATTTTCATCCATATCGATTTCAGAATTATCAAACGATGTGTTACACTCTAACTGTAGTCTTTCTTCTCGATTCTTATTTCTTTCCTTTAGAACTTCTTCCCGTTGCTGTTTTATTTCATATATCTCCTTCTCTATCCCCTCTCTGTATTTCCCATATTTCTTTGGTCTAGCCATGGCACTAGGTTCCTTTAAATCAATTTCAGAGCAACACAACCACAATACAACCCCAAACCGATCAAACCGAAATAACTCAACACAAACACCACTTCGAAAAACACCGTAACATAAAACAACACTATGAAATCACAACACAATATACCACAAACGAGTTGGAACAACGACAAAAAAAAATAAAAAATAAAAATTCTACCATCGAGGTTTGAACTCACAACACTCCACAAAACTCTCTACAATCCAGAAAACTATCAGCTGAAAAGACGACCGCTTAACCGACTGCGCTAATGACGCGAGTTACTTATATCTCACCTGTAGACGTATACATTACCAATACGTATACTACAGGTCTATATATAAGGTATAACGGTGTTTTCCTTTAATAGTTTCCAGAAAAATAGAACAAGTTCATGTTTAGAACACAAAATGCTCAAGAATGGGATTTTGGGAACTAGTTCTCGTTGAAATACTAAAATTCCGCGATGGTCGACTACAAAAATACCGTAAAAAAACAAACAAATGCCGCGAAGTATCAACAGTAATTTCTTTGGAATGCCTACTTCAAAGATAATTACGTTTCTTTACTATGTTACGACCGAGATAACCGTAAACAAATTTACTCAAACACAACAGGAGAACTTATTTTCCTAGTGTGTTTGTGTTGTCAGTACCTATAAATTATAAACATGCATACTCAATGCACGTTTATCTTTTATATATTCAAATACGAAAACTTCTAATATAAATTTAACGTCTCAATATTACTGAGAGGTGAATTTTATATACTGCCGATGACTGGGTTTGAACCGGGGGCCCTCGGTTACAAATCCAATGCTCTATTCACTGCGCTACGCCGCTTTTACAATTTGTATGGTCAAATTTTAACTCTTATCGGCTTTACCAGTAAGATTAGGAAATTGGCTATTTGTTTACCCCTATATGGACCATAAAAGGAGTTGTCAGTTAATAAGTATTAGTAGCATGCAATAATGAGCGTGAGCTACCGCGCAGGGAAGAACATGTATTCTAGGCTATCACTTTAACGGCAATGGTTTACCTCTTACAATATGTCACTATATCAACGGTGTATAACTACTACTATAATATAAGTACACACAACATAACTGACAGAATGTACGTCGTATAGATAGCTATTCCTCGTGGTTTTGCACGACGCGCTGTGTACCAAATAACCCGATCGCACGTAGATCGTCACTTATATTGTGTACTACTTATTTAAGACAATATATGCAAAAACATACAAAAACAATTATTACATATACTTTGGAGACTACAAGATAACAAATGAAGGTCTTACCCCGATAATCCTAATAATCCAACATAATAACACATAAATAATAAACACATCCATGTCACTGTCACTTAAAATTTATACACACATCCTTGTCACTGTCATTTAAACATAATACACACGATCATATAAATGATCCAAGTCACTGATCATAAAAATGATCTAGTTCTCTCAACTTCTGAAGTCCGCGAAACTTCGTAAAGTCCTGTCTGTTTCCTCTATCCACGTGTCCGTACGGTTCTTGTTTCTGTGTGCACAGTTGTCATCTCCGTCTAAATGTTGTTTGTAAACACCGATCGGCCATAACTCCCGTGACGTCATCATTCCAAAACTTCCATATCATACATAAGGCAAAGACACATGATCCATCCTTTCAAATCACTATATGAGGTCCAACTCGAAATGCCCGATACCACAATGGCCACCAATGTCACCGTTCGGGTTCTATCTCATTCTATTCCATATCACCCTGGGTTCGATATATCAGGACAGAGTTGGTTTTCAATATAATCTTTATTTATACGGATCGATGCGTCAAACAACGCCAAACTCCATCTGTGAATATATAAATATCCAGATATAAATATTACATATCACCCTGGGTTCGATATATCAGGACAGAGTTGGTTTTCAATATAATCTTTATTTATACGGATCGATGCGTCAAACAACGCCAAACTCCATCTGTGAATATATAAATATCCAGATATAAATATTATATAAATATTTATCGTCCAGTACAAAGTATAACAACGTGTACTCTATTGAAGCCTCGGCAAAATGCAATGACGCATAGCGGTGAACGCATGCACGTGTACCATTAGTATGTTAGTAAAAGATGGTCAAAGGGAGACTATAAACATAACCCATTACTTATAAGGACCCGATGTTAAGGTTTGATTGATTGATTCTTTATTTTCCTCCCAGTTGGAGAGCATACAATATAAGTTTACATATAAGCATTCAAACAATTCAATAATAATATATACATGACAATCAGTAATTTAGGGACAAATATACGCAGTAACACAGAAGTACTACTACAATAGACAATGAGAGAAATTTTGACATAGAGTAAAGTATAAGAATAAGTTAATATATATACATTCATGTTGGAGTCTTTTAATATAATTAAACTGATTCCATGACTGTACTCGTATGTTCTTGGAACATATTTGCTTACCCTTATAATAAATACTTTTCATATTCAATATGTACAACAGATTACAAAGTGTTAAAAAATTGTTATGTTTAAAGATAAACTAGTAATCGAGTCCATACCCAGCCTTTATGAAACGAAATAAAAGATCAGGTATGGAATCACACATAGTTTACTTCATCTTACCAGTTTAGCAAATACATTCTTGAAAAATAAACATCATAACATCACTCTCCCTTACGGAAGCGAAATATAAGGGAGAGTCAATGACATTATATTTTAATTACACACATGGCTATTAATACATTATTTTCAATTTACCGCTTGTCCAACACTCCATATTAAATGGAAAGCGTTAATAACAACTTTTAAACAAGTCAAATTGCATTTATCGCTAAGTGGTCTCATACCATTTAGCATGACAATTATTTGTTCCCGCGGACTTAAGTTTATGAATATGTTAAATACATTTGAACCAACAATGGTAAAAATTGACTGCCACAATTTAACTGAAATATGTTTAGTACGAACACAATAAAAAATATAGTGTTCTGAGATAGATGAAACTTGTCTTTCACACCGGGGGCAACTTTTGGTATAAGAGTCACTAAATAATTTACATAATAGACATATTGCACTTTTGCATTTAGTCGTGTATTTTGGTTGCGCTTTAGAAAATTCCCATAACTCACAAGCATGACTAAGCATTGGTTTTATGCACAAAAAGTCTCTTAAAGAGCAATCATTATTTACTCTGAATGACCACTCAGTTTCTGCCATTGTACACACACTGTTTTTTATCATGCGCTTCCAAGTAAATTTCGAAGGAAATACACCAGAAATTCTGAATTCATTTAAAACATTGAGAAGTGAATACTTCCTTAAAATACGATAGATTTCTGGTATGTATCCTCTCTGATGCGATGGATTTTCGATAAAATGTAATAGTCTATAAATAAAGACCTCTCTTACTACATGTGGACATATTGAACGGCATAATTGTCCTAAAAATAGAAGCTTACGAGTGTCAATTTCGCTCTCAATTGATTTAGCACCTATCAAACTAAGACATATATCAGTTCTCGTCTGAGTAGGAATTGATTGCATATATTTTATGCAGAATCGATGCGATCGTTCCAACATTAACATATCACTTTTTGTCATGTCATACCACTGTTCGCAACCATACAGGGCTTTTGGAATTACAACGGACTTATATATTTTCATTGATGTTATAGGGTGAAGACCATCTTCATGTAGACCAGCATTTATCAAACCTAAAAATGCACCTCTTAATTTACGGCAGGATTCTTTGATACTGCCCTGTATATCCATGTATTTATTACAAATAACGCCTAGATGTGTATAATTTATAGTTTCGACGACAGGTTCATTACCAATTTTCCATGTTCTATTTTTGTTTTCGAATTCAAACTTTGTCTCATTAAACACTATCACGGAACATTTACTTGCATTATATTTAAATCTCCATTTAGTTGCATAGTCATTACATATGGACATCATTTTGTCCAGGCCTAGTTTTGAAAATGACACGAGAACCATATCATCCGCAACAGTTAAACAACTAAAATTAATGTTGACAAGACAAAAGCCAAGACCCGAGTCTTCAATTTCTGATATTAAGCCATTAATATATGCAAGATAGAGGAAAGGGCTACTGACTCCTCCCTGTCTTGTTCCCTGCCGTACACGAAGCGTTTCAGATACATTGCCATTACATCGAACACGACTTGTTACATTATTATACATATCAATTATGGCTTTGTAAGTTGTAGGATCTATGTTAAATTCATTCAGTTTAAAGAAAAGGCCATTATGCCATAATCTATCAAACGCCTGTCTTGAGTCATTTAATCCGACATACAATTTGCTTTTATTTTCCTTAGCAAAATAAATGCTTTCACGAAATGTAAAAGATGTCATTAAGCATCCCAAGTCTTTTTGAAAACCCCCTTGAAGATGGTTAATATGTATTTTGTTTTCATTTGCTAAGCGGGACAATAACACCCTTTCATATAATTTCATGAATGGTGATGACAGAGTTATCGCCCTGTAGTTATTAGGATCCCTATGATCTTTTTTCCCACCTTTAAATAGTGTTATGATTATACCGCATTTCATCTTTTCGGGAGCGTGCGCTAATTTCAACATTGCCGTGAGCAAGTTTGCTATCAGCTGTTTAACTATTACACCGGCATGAATAATATGTTCATAGTATATTTTGTCCTCGCCACAAGCTTTGTTTCGTTTCGCCAGCCTTAGAAAATAATTAATATCCGCTACTGAGATTGGTATTAAATCGCATACATTATAATTACTTAATTCTACGTTCTTTGAGTGTACTGTCTCATTAACATGTTGAAAAAATGCACTATCGAAATTGGAATCGTCATCGACAGAGTACAAATCACTAAAGTAATTACGCCAACCCGACAATATGTCTATTGGATTTCTAGATAGTATTTCATTAAAGTTCATTTCAGTACCGGGGGCAGTACATGATTTTTTCCGTCTAGCGTTTACTAAGTTCCAAAATAAATCTTGGTCAATCTCAGCAGCTTCGTCTATTTCAAGATTTAGCTTAACCATATACTGATCAACAGCATATCTATGTTGACATCTAAACTCGCGTTTTGCTTCTTTATAATTAAAGTATGATAAACCGTTTCTCGGTTTTCCATTACTCAGCCATATCATTCTTTTATTTTTCATGTTATTATGATAACAATTCAGTTGTTTATTCCAATAAGGCTTTAAGTGACGCCTGAATTTAGCTTTTGGCAAACATACAGTGGATGCATTTAAAATCCTTGTGACCAATAAGTCATACAATTGATATATGTCTGATTTAGAAGTCAAAGCCAAGTCCTTAGCGTTTTTAAGGATTGGGTCATTTTCAAGGAATATTTCATACTCTTTTAAAATGTCCACTGGTACTTTGGACCATTTAATACGCTGACCACTCTCAGTGCTAGGGGTGATTCTTTCATAACTCGGAAATAAGAGAGTACATAAAATAGGACGATGATTGGAGAAACTTAAAGAACCGTCGTCTAATATTTGACAGTCAGAAGCATAATCTATTTTATCTGTTGGTAGTAAAATATGGTCTATAAGGCTCTCACCATTTTTAGATACAAAACTTGAAATTGCACCACTGCATAATGGCAAAGTATTTATAGATGTAAATCTGTTTTCGAGCATAAACTCATTAAACACATACCCTCTATCGTCAAGACGCTTATTATATTTATAGGAATTGAGGTGTACATTTAGATCACCCATGAAAACTACAAAGCCTCTTTCTGAATAAGCATGTATCAAATCTGAAAGTTTATCTACATATTCCCTAAATATGGCACTACAGTGGTTCTTACTTGGTAAATACACTTGAAATATGAACACGTACACGTTGGTACTTACTTCTAATTGTATACCGATAATCCTATCATCGTCAATTGGTAATGTGGATATTCTACTCGTATACTTAATATTCCACAAAATGGCTACACCCCCCTTTCCTACTTTACGATTACTTGGAAGTTTTAGATCGTTATCACATACAGAATGACATACATACATATTATCATTTTTGCTCAAAAAATGAAGATCTTTCTGATAAAGCCAGTGCTCCGATACTCCACATATGTCAACTGAGTACTTGTTTAAAGTATCACTGAGATATGTACAACTTGACATAATACCAGTAACATTCCATGACATTAGTCTTAGCATTGCCATTTTAACTAGTTATAAATGGTACTTTTTATGAGTAGACACTGCTTACTCATCAAGGCAAAGATATGGATTATAATCCGACCAGTCAGATCGATGTACAGTCTCGTTCCAGTAACTAGCATGTTCAGGGCCATGACCCTTATGGTAATCACTGTATCGAGATGGACAGTGTCGATTTTCACTGTGCCTTTTAGTATACATCGAGCGCGAGACCCACGGTCTGCATGTAACACCTTTAGCCCAGAAGAACCGATCTTCCAGCAAGCTTGCATCACAATCATCTTCTACATTCAGACGAATTACAACTGGTTTAAGCTTATTTCTAAAGATTGTTACCTTGGTTACCTTTGGTCCCCTTCTGTTCACATATTGTGCAATTTTACTTTCTGTTATAGTTGGCTTGAACCCACCCAAATAAAACCGCTTAGTCCGCTTCCTAATATAATCAGATTTATGAAACGAGTTATGAATTATTTTAATTTTAACGAGCCTTTTGGCGAAATACTCGATACAAAAATAAGCTGTTTTACCGAAAGTGTACACAATTTGTAACACTCCTCTTATAGTATTAAATCAGCATTTATATTCCAAACCGTGACAAATTTATTATCATTTCAGTTCATTTGCTCAGATTAGTAAAGAAGGAAAATAAAAATGGTTCTCCATTAATTACTTCTCCTTCCAGTGGCACATATCAAACAAATATATCCGACGAATAATAACTGTAACCTGATATCTCATGTTACACTAGTCATTCGCCTATCGCCAGTCCCAGTGTTTTAGAACTATTCAAAAGAAAAAACAACTGATAACTTATGATTTTAATTTTTTTATGTTGATTGCAAAATATTAAAAGAAACTATAAAACCTGAAACGAGATCGAGTCTAATACATTGTATACGCCCATCGTTAGACTTGGCGTATCATGTCATGGCGTTGTCCGCCTACCTGAATGTTCGTCTGTCCGTTAAACATTAGCTGACACGTTGTACACGTCCTCATCATGATCCAATAAATTCATCTGAAAAAGGCCCTTAACTCTCTGATTCATATACTTAACTCTCTGATTCATATACATGTATTTGAATTATTTTCCTTTGAAAAATGTTTAACCTGGAACTTAACCTTGCATTTTGCAAGTGAATATGGGACTAATGATTTTCAAAGTCCAGGTCTACAACAAATGAAACTGTACACATATATTCAACATGATCCAGTAGATACAACTAAATAAGGTCCTTAACTCTCTGTATCATATTCTTTACATTATTATCCTTTCAAAAAGGTTTTACATTGAACATAACCGTGCATTTTTTGCTCCCCGCTGCAATGTTAACAGAATAGTATACCAAAAATTGAAGGCTGGCCAGATTTCTGAGCGGAAAATAGCACAAGTGGCAGCCAAACAGCGTTCAAATTATATGCCTCCGCGTAGATAAATAGTGCCTCCGGGTTTACAAGAACTGAATGTAATGAGAAGAACTGACTTAAATTATGTATGCAATAAAAAGATTCCAAATAACAATATATCAATTGTGTCTACAGAATTTGCCTTGTTAAACGTAATAAAATAGTTGATCATATTGGGGGAAAACGTTCTGGTTACGGCATTGTTTTATTTGATTTTACTTCAGATAGAACGTGAAAACAACATGATTATTGCTTTATTCACAAAATAGCTCTAAAATGGCTATGTTGAGTCATGTCCCTTAGATACATGTTAAATCAGGAACCTATCCTCAGTTCCAAAGTAAGGGACTGTTAAAGTACTGAAACTGCAACAAACAAATGTTCTTCCGTATTCTAACAAAACGGTTATACAGGCCCATAGCTGTGATGTCAATTTTCTTCACTCATTTCTCTTTATAAAAAGTTATACATTTGTCCAGAGTTCCTTTTCCTTCATTTAAACAGTTAACTGTGAGAACAGTACTATTCTTTAGTAAACATTCGTGAGTCATTTTTTCAAATGTCTGATACTGACCAGGCCTAATATTCATCAAACTTTTGAGCACAAGCATCGGACTCGACTCAAAATCTCAATATTTTTAATTTCAAATAAAAAAAATTTACAAGCAAATTACTATATTTTCTTATAGAAACGAGTAATTGTAAAGGTAATTTAACAGAAAATGTCTAAAAATCACAAATCTTACGCATACTTTTGTGTTGATAGGTTTGCAAAGAATGAGATTTTGATTCTGATTCTGATTCTTGTGCTCAAAAAGTTGATGAATTTAGGCCAGGTATGTAATACGACGGGCGTGTATGTCCCCACTAGGCGGTGCTCTTGTTCGTGGAACTTCGCATATGTTCACAGCAGAGGGCTTCGAGGTAGTTGGCCTCTTGTTTTAGAGCTGTATCCACGGTATAGTTGTTATTTTCGTGTATATTCTATGTTAGCTGCGATAATCGTACCTCTTATGGTATGTACCTACCACAGAGCTACGATGCGATCCTGTATAGAAGAAAGGTTTTTGAAGACAAGAAAAGCCTGCATGAACAGCCACCGTATTTTAATAGCCTAAGCCTTAAATACCACGCGTGCATGCATACAACTCACAAAATAGAAGATATCTCCGTAACCCGCCCACAGCTGACACAAATCGACAACGTTAACAGGAAAGCGTCCGGTGTGTGAATAGGCCGGGGTTAAGTTTCAACAAGAGGCCCAAGAGGGCCTGTGGACGCTCTACTGGCTAATATGGCTCGTATAACATCAATGAAGCGAGTGACTATCGTCTTAAAGAGGCAGAATATAGCATTTTTAACTAAATCAAGAGCTATAACTCCGCCGTTACTGGTCCGATCTGGCTGGTTTTCGAACTTGGCCAGTAGAGATAATAAAAAAAAACATTAAAAAAAAAAAGACTTTACCGAGCTGTTATTAATCTGGTAAAGTTTGGTAAAGATCGAATGAAAAAAATATGGCGTCTAGAGTGTACACAAGGTTTTTCAAGTATTTGACCTAGTGACCTAGTTTTTGACTCCATGGGACCCATTTTCGAACTTGACCAAAATATAATTAAGACAACATTTCGACAAAGTTTCATCTAGATCATGTCAGAAATATGGCCTCTAGAGTGTACCCAAGGTTTTTCAAGTATTTGACCTAGTGACCTAGTTTTTGACCCTGTGTGACCCATTTTCGAACTTTAGCAAGCTATAATTGAAACAAATATTCTGACAAAATTGCATCAAGATCGGGTCAAAAATATGGCCTCTAGAGTGTACACACGGTTTTTCCAAAGTTTGACCTAGTGACCTAGTTTTTAACACCATGTGACCCATTTTTGAACTTGACTAAGATATAATTAAGACAAACATTTTGACAAAGTTTCATCAAGATTGGGTCAAACATACGGCTTCTAGAGTGTACACAAGGTTTTTCAAGTATTTGACCTAGTGACCTAGTTTTTAACCCCATGTGACCCATTTTCAAACTTGACCAAGATATAATTAAGACAAACATTCTGACAAAGTTGCATTAAGCTCGGGTCAAAAATATGGCCTCTAGAGTGTACACAAGGTTTTTCCAATATTTGACCTAGTGACCTAGTTTTTAACTTCATGTGACCCATTTCCGAACTTGATCAAGATATAATTAAGATAAACAATTTGACAAAGTTTCATCAAGATTGGGTAACAAGTATGAGCTCTAGAGTGTACACAAGTTTTTTCAAGTATTTGACCTAGTGACCTAGTTTTTGATGCCACATGACCCATTTTTGAACTTGACCGAGATTTCATTGAGACAAACATTCTGACAAAGTTTCATGATGATTGCATCAGAAATGTGGCCTCTAGAGTGTACACAAGAAAAGTTAACGGACGACGGCCAGTAGAGCTAAAAATACGAAAACAGACGTCAAACGAGAACAAGATTATTTCGAACAATGAAAATGTCGGAAATTAACAGTCCTCTATCAGTGACTTTCGAACACTGACAATATCGGCGTGTCTTTCCTCTCGTTGGTGTGTCTTCTGCATGCAGTTGTGGTATTTAAGGTTTGTTCTATTGAAATACGGTGGTTGTTTATGCAGGTATTGCGTGATGCCTTCAGAAACATCGCTGGAAAAGTGCGAACGGTGGTCGGTACGGGATCCTGCTGATTCCTAATGGCACAAGAATCGTGGCTCTATGGTGAGTACATACTACCGTAAGAGCCATGATTCTCACGTCTAACACTATGTTTGATGTCCTTTCTTTTCCTTTTATATAATGGCGGCCTTTATAATCCAGTCATTTATCTGCCACGGCAATAGCCTTTCAAGACACTTCGTTTCCCACCGAAAGCAACAGCTAATCTCTAAGTTACTTTAATAATAAATGTCCATATGTGGAATTTATCTCTTTAAATGTATCTATGTAATAGGTAGACCTACATGACGAGTGGCTTGTATAACCCTTTATGTTGCAGGTTAAGTAAGTGTCTCTACATTTGATAAATGCAAATTAGAAACGATGAAGTTCAATTGATGAAAATTAGCTGAGTTTCATAAATCACTATGCTAAGCTCGCCTGTCCAGTTCATGGAGCGGGGTCAATGCCGTTTATAATTGAATATGTACGTGTAAATATTCAGGGACGGTAACCCACATAAATTAAATGAAATAAATGATGAATAATAATTTTAGCCTAATACATTATTTATTTAACAGTACTTCTGAGTGTTCCCTTTCTTGATGACAAACATGAAAAAGGTCACCATTTCCATAGTGATTCAGTGCAGAAACAAGTCCCATTTAGACTGCTACACGAAACGGGACATGCGCAGTGAAGCAGTCTAAGTTCCATTTTCCTCCCCACCCCACGCTCCCGGTTAGGTATAATTTATAATAGGGTGTAGCTCCCATTCATGGTATAAGCATTACATATTTGAATGATAAGCAAATACTATATTGTTTGTTGATCTGATACAATTTATAGAAACGCATTGTGGCTGAAACTTTATAGAAATCCAGGTTAATTTGTTAAGAATATTTCCAGAATTTGAGCTTTATTCAGACAATTTCGAATAGGCGATTATACTAAGACAATGGGAGATAAATTCAGCCTTGCACTATATTTAAAAAAATTAGAGATTATTTAACTGTTGGGGTCGATTATAGGGAAATCCTTCACGAGACGGTAAGCATGTGGTTCTTTTCACGAACGAGATGATGCGAGTGAGAGGGGAAAAAACACACCCACCACCTTGTGAAAGGTTTCCACACAATCGAATGAAGCAGTTCAATAATTGAGTTATTACATTTTATAAATATATAAATTGTATTACATTTTAAATCAGTTTGTCCCAATCCCAATCTTTCACCCATAGAAATGTAATAACATATATTGAGGCCATCCCAAGGGTTTTATGGATCTGGGAAACATGGCCAATTACTTTTAGGGATCTGGGGAATATTGACAATTACTTTAAGGGATCCAGGGATCAAAGGCCTACTGAAAAATTACTTTAAGTTTTACGTATAATCACTATGCTTTACTTTTAAAACGACATTTGGACTGCTGATCACTGTTGACTGCTTTTGACGGCTTTCAGTATTACTTTTTATGATGGTTTTTAATTGTGCCCATCGCTAAACTGGACGCTCTAACTTCCCAGAATACCAAACGCACTGCATGCTTGGTGGTGGACCCATTGACAGGTCGCCACTATGCTTTCCTCTTTAATTGAGCGATGACCGGACAGGCTGTGGATCCTATGATGGCGTCTACCTAAAGCCCAAAAGGACGGTGACGTTTGATGTTTGTCTGTATTCTTGTCTTGTGCCCTCAATGGCTTATACTCTTGTTGCTCTGGCTTCTGCCAAGTCATTGAGTACCTTTGTGGCTTTCTATGCTATTGTTTTTATTTTATTTATATATACACGAGCATATTTGTGTTTTACTTATATTGCCTATTAATGCTGCCTTGTTGGTTAGAGAATAGTTCATGGCGGGGATTTCTTTATTTACACTTTCCCATTTTATTGGGTTGACAGTAGGATAAGTGTGAGGTTTGGTGCACCCTAGAACCTGGTTTAAACCCCCAGCGGCCTTTTTAACCACTGACCGTTCCAAGGCGGTAGCCCTATTGTCAACCCTTTTGTGTTTGTGATGTCTTGTTTGGCCTTTTATTCATCTTTAAATTTGTTCTTTGTTTCTGTGTGTGTTTATGGTTGACTGTCGTCCTTGAATGCTGCTTTCCCTGTTCGATTTTTTTATCTATATTTCCCGTTCAACTGAAAGCGTCTGCACGGCGATGAACATTTCCCATGTGTTTCCATTTTAGTGCAACTAATCACGGATCAGCAGAGCTTATGCCGCGGTGCGTCGTTCGTCTGTCCATAAAATGTTTGTGGCGACTACTCCTCTAAATTAAATGCATTTTCATGAAACTTTACAAAAACGTTGCCCATAAGGTCTAGTTGATAGCAAAACTTCAGGTTGATGTGAAATCCAAGATGGCTATCAAAGCTAAAAATAGATTTAAAAAACATAATTTTGTGGAGACTACTTCCCAAAAACCCTAAGAGGTATTGATTTGGAACCTTTACCAAATTGACTGGCATGACATAGTGTTGGTCCTAAACAAAACGAATTTTGATTCGATATTAAACATGGCCGCCAGTGAACACGTTTTTGATGAACTTTCATGAAACTTTACATGAATGTTGCTTTTGATATATAGTTTGAAATGCTAAGTATCTTTGTTTGCATAAAGTTATATAGGAAAAACTATTGGGACATGAATGTTGCTCTTGGTGTCTAGTTGATCCTAAGTAAAAACAAAATCAGGTCTGCCAGAAATTCAGGATGGCCACCATAGGTAAAAATAGATTTTAAAAATAAAAGTTTTGGCGACTTCTCAAAAAACACAAGTGGTATTGATTTTGAACCTATACCAAAATGACTGTAGTTGGATCTAAACAAAATTAATTTAGATTCGATGTCAAACATGGCCGCCAATGGCCATCTTTGATTACATATAATTGTATAGGAAAAACCTGTGGCGACTGCTCCTCTAACACTATTTGATGGATTGTCATGAAACTTTACAGGAATTTGCTCTTGATGTCTAGTTGGTTCTAAGTAGAAATCAGGTAAGCCAAAATTTCAAGATGGTCGCCATAGCTAAACATATATTTTAAAATACAGTTGTGTGGTGACTAATTCTCAAAAAAACAAGGGTTATTTATTTGAAACCTTTACCAAATTGATTGGTATGACACGTAGTTGGTCCTAAACAAAACTCATTTTGATTCAGTATCAAACATGGTCGCCAGCAGACATCTTTGTTTGCATAGAGTTATATATAGGAACAACTAGGTTTGCATATAGTTATATATAGGAACAAAGTGGCGACTACTCTTCTGAAACTACTTGATATATTTCATGAAACTGTATAGGAATGTTGCCCTTGATGTCTAGCTGGTCCTAGTTGGCCGAAACTTTAAAATGACCACCAAAGGTAAAAGAAGATTTTAACAAGAAATGTCACTGTAAGTGACAAATGGCCCCGAAGAGGTTTTGACCTTTGACCTCTAAGTTTGACCTTGACCTTGGAGTCACGGACCTGGATTTTGCACGCGACATGTCGTCTTGTTGTGGTGAGCACTTGTTCTAAGTTATTTAAAATCCGTCCGGGAATGTCGGAGTTATTTACCGGATACGATTAGACCGACGGACGGACGGACTGACAGACTACTATATGCCACCCTTCGGGGGCATACTATATGCCGCCCGTCGGGGCATAAATATACAAAAAAAAATATTTGACGTCAAACATGGCCTAAACATGGTAGCCATCTTTGATTATACAGAGTTACATAGGGAAAACTTGTGGCAACTACTCCTCTCACACTATGTGGAAATGTAAAAATGGAGCCAAATACGTTCAATACGAAGAATCTGAACGTTATAACTGTATCTGTTACTGTGGCTATATAAAAAATGGCCAAGAAAAACCCACAGAATGCTGTTTTTTTTTATTATGATGTGTAAATGGTAAAAGCAGTCCAGAGAAGACTACAGAATGTTTTTTATATAAGGGTTATTAAGCGAACAATATTTGTTACTTTTAGGGAACTATAATTAACACTTTTGGGGATCTCGGGAACAGTGTAAATACTTTTAGGGATCTAGGGAACATGGACAAAATACCTTTGGGGAACTTGGCAAATACGTTGGGGATCTGGGGAACATAGGCTATTACTTTAAGGGATCTGGGGAACAAGAACCCCGAAACCCCCACCGTTCTAGATGGGTCTCGATATTGTAGCATGGCCGCTGAAAATTCTCTTTGTAATTTGTTTGTATGGTGTTTGTATGGTGTTTGTATGGTGTGGTGTGTATGGTGTTTGTATGGTGTGTGTATGGTGTTTGTATGGTGTGTGTATGGTGTTTGTATGGTGTTTTACGTCACTTTCAACACATGTAAGTTAATACGGTCGATTTTTGTAATAGCACAGGCGTAAATAGTTTAGTTGAAAATAACACCTGTCAGAATAAATGGTGTATGACAACTACCAGTTATTGGAAGTTAGAGTTAGGCAGGGAGCTGAAATGGACATGCTACAAAACGAATAGAGTATGGTTTCATCTCGTTGGTTAATTTAAACACCTCGATGGGCGTAGCCCATCTCGATGTTTAAATTAACCAACGAGATGAAACCATACTCTATCTATTACATACATTATTGAGTCACCAATGCCTCCAATATTTTTTAATGTTATTTCCTCATCTCCTTTTCTTGTCACTTCAATAGATCCATTGTGCAATGCCGAAGACATTATCGACCTGCTTAGATTTCTGAATAGATTTCCCCAGATAAACAGAAAATAAGTTCATTCATGTGAAATTGCAAAATTTTATCTACATGTTCGATTTATATGAATAAAAAATGCACCCAGTCCTCCTGTTCTAGACTAAATCACACATACACCTTCTCTTGTTAGTCTTTGTGTGTTCTTGGGCAAGACATGTTCCTTTTAATATCCTCGTCTCAGGCCCGTATCTACGCTGAGGCAGTTGCGTCGGTAGACTTTTGGGAATGTACATACTTTACATATAAATAAATAATCAGTATCAAGCATTATCACAAATGTCTTGCTTTAAACTGAAATCTTGTCAGGGACACACTAAAACCTAGGAATCACATGAAGAAATCACAAAACAAAATCGAATTGTGGGTGTGGTGGAGATACCATCGGACATCCATAGAAAGAGATTTGCCTCGGTTAAATTTCAGGGCTGGCTACAGGACTGCGTCCGTCGGATGGGGACGTTAACCGGGCGGTCTCGTACATCGGAGTCTTATCTTCCGAGCACGTTAAAGAGCCACGTGCTTCTATTCGTCAGTGAAAGTTTTTCAGGCTCATGTATTCCTATTTGTCCTTCCCCTCTCTCTGGTGCGGCTCTAAATAACATATACTGTGTTGATGAGCCGTTAAACAACATTCATTTCAATTTTCTGGTGAAAATGCTGATTTTGTGTTTTAAAACTTATATATATATTGTAAAAAGGCCAGTTAAACACACTGTACTGTGTGTGACCTACGTTAACCACGCTGTACTGTGTGTGACCTACGTTAACCACGCTGTACTGTGTGTGACCTACGTTAACCATGCTGTACTGTGTGTGACCTACGTTAACCACGCTGTACTGTGTGTGACCTACGTTCCTTACTTTGTTGAGTCATACGCTCACGCTCCATACCAGTTTAAAAAGGTTCTAGATCTATTAGATTCAAACTGCTTTAATATTGATGAGCACACCGCATCATATGCAAAGGTAGGCCGACGTACGCCTGACCAGCATCGACTTACGTTTAATTCCTAGCACGCTATTTCAATATTGTTTTATTACACATGGTATGATACTCCACCAAGTCACACTATACTGACACCGGACCGACCAGTCCTAGCACTACTCTTTATATGGTGAACGCCAAACAAGGGAACAGCTAGTTCCATTTGTATGAAGTTGTTGGTTTGACCCGGCTAGGGATCAGCAACGGAACTTCTAGTATCATCTGTATGAAGTTGTTGGTTTGACCCGGCCGGGGACAAGCAAGAAAACTTCTAGTACCATTTGTATGAAGTTGCTGGTTTGACACGGCCGGGGACAAGCAAGAAAACTTCTAGTACCATTTGTATGAAGTTGCTGGTTTGACACGGCCAGGGATCAGCAAGAGAACTTCTAGTACCATTTCATCCATTTGTATGAAGTTGCTGGTTTGACACGGCCGGGGACAAGCAAGAAAACTTTTAGTACCATTTGTATGAAGTTGTTGGTTTGACCCGGCCATGGACGAGCAACGGAACTTCTAGTACCATTTGTATGAAGTTGTTGGTTTGACCCGGCCAGGGATCAGCAACGGAACTTCTAGTAACATGTGTGTGAAGATGTTGGATTGACCCGGCCAGGGTCCAGCAAGGGAACTTCTAGTACTATGTGTGTGACGTTATTGGATTGACCCGGCCAGGGATCAGCAAGGTAACTTCTAATATCATGCGTGTGAAGTTGTTGGTTTGACCCGGCCAGGGATCAGCAGCGGAACTTCTAGTACCATTTGTATGAAGTTGTTGGTTTGACCCGGCCAAGGATCAGCAAGAGAACTTCTAGTACCATTTCATCCATTTGTATGAAGTTGTTGGTTTGACCCGGCCAGGGATCAGCAACGGAACTTCTAGTACCATTTGTATGAAGTTGTTGGTTTGACCTGGCCAGGGATCAGTAACGGAACTTCTAGTACCATTTGTATGAAGTTGTTGGTTTGACCCAGCCAGGGATCAGCAGCGGAACTTCTAGTACCATTTGTATGAAGTTGTTGGTTTGACCCGGCCAGGGATCAGCAAGAGAACTTCTAGTACCATTTGTATGAAGTTGTTGGTTTGACCCAGCCAGGGATCAGCAGCGGAACTTCTAGTACCATTTGTATGAAGTTGTTGGTTTGACCCGGCCAGGGATCAGCAACGGATCTTCTAGTACCATTAATATGTGTATGAAGTTGTTGGTTTTACCTGGCCGAGGGCAAGCAAGGAAACGTCTAGTACCATTTGTGTGAAGCTGTTGGTTTGACCCGGCCAGGGATCAGCATGGAAACTTCTAATACCATTTGTATGAAGTTGTTGGTTTGACCCGGCCAGGGATCAGCAACGGAACTTCTAGTAACATGTGTGTGAAGATGTTGGATTGACCCGGCCAGGGTCCAGCAAGGGAACTTCTAGTACTATGTGTGTAACGTTATTGGATTGACCCGGCCAGGGATCAGCAAGGTAACTTCTAATATCATGTGTGTGAAGTTGTTGGTTTGACCCGGCCAGGGATCAGCAACGGAACTTCTGGTATCATTTGTGTGAAGTTGTTGGTTTGACCCGGCCAGGGATCAGCAACGGAACTTCTAGTACCATTTGTGTAAAGTTGTTGGTTTGACCCGGCCAGGGATCAGCATAGGAACGTCTAGTACCATTTGTATGAAGTTGTTGGTTTCACCCGGCCAGGGACCAGCAACGGAACTTCTAGTACAATTAATATTTGTATGAAGTTGTTGATCTGACCCGGCCAGGGATCAGCAAGGGAACTTCTAGTACCATTTGTATGAAGTTGTTGGTTTGACCCGGCCAGGGATCAGCAAGGGAATTTCTAATACCATTTGTATGAAGTTGTTGGTTTGACCCGGCCAGGGATCAGCAACGGAACTTCTGATATCATTTGTGTGAAGATGTTGGTTTGACCTGGCCAGGGATCAGCAACGGAACTTCTAGTACCATTTGTGTGAAGTTGTTGGTTTGACCCGGCCAGGGATCAGCAACGGAACGTCTAGTACCATTTGTATGAAGTTGTTGGTTTCACCCGGCCAGGGACCAGCAACGGAACTTCTAGTACAATTAATATTTGTATGAAGTTGTTGATCTGACCCGGCCAGGGATCAGCAAGGGAACTACTAGTACCATTTGAATGAAGTTGTTGGTTTGACCCGGCCAGGGATCAGCAACGGAATTTATAATACCATTTGTATGAAGTTGCTGGTTTGACCCGACCAGGGATCAGCAAGAGAACTTCTAGTACCATTTGTATGAAGTTGCTGGTTTGACCCGGCCAGGGATCAGCAGCGGAACTTCTAGTACCATGTGTATGAAGTTGTTGGTTTGACCCGGCCAGGGATCAGCAAGAGAACTTCTAGTACCATTTCATCCATTTGTATGAAGTTGTTGGTTTGACCCGGCCAGGGATCAGCAACGGAGCTTCTAGTACCATTTGTATGAATTTGTTGGTTTGACCTGGCCAGGGATCAGCAACGGAACTTCTAGTACCATTTGTATGAAGTTGTTGGTTTGACCCAGCCAGGGATCAGCAAGATAACATCAGTACCATTTGTATGAATTTGTTGGTTTGACCCGGCCAGGGATCAGCATAGGAACTTCTAGTACCATTTGTATGAAGTTGTTGGTTTGACCCGGCCAGGGATCAGCAGCGGAACTTCTAGTACCATTTGTATGACGTTGTTGGTTTGACCCGGCCAGGGATCAGCAACGGAACTTCTAGTACCATTTGTATGAAGTTGTTGGGTTGACCCGACCAGGGATCAGCAGCGGAACTTCTAGTACCATTTGTATGAAGTTGTTGGTTTGACCCGGCCAGGGATCAGCAACGGAACTTCTAGTACCATTTGTATGAAGTTGTTGGTTTGACCCGGCCAGGGATCAGCAGTGGAACTTCTTGTACCTTTTGTATGAAGTTGTTGGTTTGACCTGGCCAGGGATCAGCAGCGGAACTTATAGTACTATGTGTATGACGTTGTTGGTTTGACCCGGCTAAGGATCAGCAAGGGAACTTCTAGTATCATTTGTGAAGTTGTTGGTTTGACCCGGCCAGGGATCAGCAGCGGAACTTCTAGTACCATTTGTATGAAGTTGTTGGTTTGACCTGGCCAGGGATCAGCAAGGGAACTTCTAGTACTATGTGTATGACGTTGTTGGTTTGACCCGGCTAAGGATCAGCAAGGGAACTTCTAGTATCATTTGTGATGTTATTGGTTTGACCCGGCCAGGGATCAGCAACGGAACTTATAGTACCATTTGTGTGAATTTGTTGGTTTGACCCGGCCAGGGATCAGCAAGGGAACGTCTAATACCATTTGTGTGAAGTTGTTGGTTTGACTCATCCAGGGATCAGCACCGGAACTTCTAGTACCATTAATATTTGTATGAAGTTGTTGGTCTGACCCGGCCAGGGATCAGTAAGGGAACTTCTAGTACCATTTGTATGAATTTGTTGGTTTAACCCGGCCAGGGATCAGCAAGGGAACTTCTAATACCATTTGTATGAAGTTGCTGGTTTGACCCGGCCAGGGATCAGCAACGGAACTTCTAGTACCATTTGTATGAAGTTGTTAGTTTGACTCGGCCAGGGATCAAGCCCGCGACATTCCGCATCCGAGCTGGAAGCTCTACCAATACGCCACCGTCGCGGATCAAGACAAAACTGTTTATTGTGTGGTATTCAAATTCCATATGCGGCTGCACATTCAGAAGAGAATGTCCCTTTAAACTTTAAATAATATTTGTCTACAAGGTAAGACTGGCACTTTGCTTAGGGTAGAACTCAAATTTTGAAGTATTTGTTTAGCGATAAGCACTCGTATGAAAATGCAAATTAACCAGACGGTGTGCGTCAACCTGTATGATAACCTATTCAAGTAAGTGTTTGTGGGACTCGGTTTAACAACATTACGTTTGTTTTGGCAATTTAAAGCCATGATGATAAATAAGGGTTTACACAAATTACTGATAATAAAACACACTCGAGAGAAATGTGTTTGTACAGTATATTTTGTCATGGGGCCATAACTATTATTCGTACTTTTTTAGTAATGTATATGTCTGTATAATAGGTATTATAAATCGAACACAGCCTACATTATATATATATAAGGAATCGACTTGAACTTTTCACCCAATTCACCCAAAGGAAAAGCAATATGGCATTGAATATGCAACGAAATTTAGCGAAAGCCCTTCTCCTCGTCTCAGAGATAATTGAATTCAATTCGATTTTATAGTCGCACCAACACTTAAGGTCATATGGCGACTTTCCAGCTTCCACTGGTGGAGGAAGACCCAAGGTGCCCCTCCGGACAATTTTCGTGCACGGGCGAGTACTTGGGTAGAACCACCGACGTTCCGCAAGCTGGATGCAAAACTCCCCGTGTTCAATGGTCGGTGATATGGTAAAAGTCGATTTAGGTTGATCAGTGAACGGTATATAGTGAAGCTCGAGATATATGGACCCAGTACTAGATGGAAACTACACTGCTTTCTCCTACGGAGTGTTACCGACGTCGACTATACCTCAGTCCGACAACCAACAGTAAAACGTTGACTGTACCTCAGTCCGACAACCAACAGTAAAACGTCGACTATACCTCAGTCAACCAACAGTAAAACGTTGACTGTACCTCAGTCCGACAACCGACAGTAAAACGTTGACTGTACCTCAGTCCGACAACCAACAGTAAAACGTTGACTGTACCTCAGTCCGACAACCAACAGTAAAACGTTGACTATACCTCTGCTCGACAACTAACAGTAAAACTGTGCCTATACTTCAGCCCGACAACCAACAGTAAAACGTTGACTGTACCTCAGTCCGACAACCAACAGTAAAACGTTGACTGTACCTCAGTCCGACAACCAACAGTAAAATGTTGACTGTACCTCAGTCCGATAACCAACAGTAAAACGTTGACTGTACCTCAGTCCGGCAACCAACAGTAAAACGTTGACTGTACCCCAGTTCAACAACCAACAGTAAAATGTTGGCTATACATTAGTCCTTAGTCCGACAACCAACAGTAAAACTGTGACTATACCTCATATTTGATGCTATGTTAAACAGCGTTTGAAGGAACAAGTGAATAAAATCTTAATTTTATACATATGATTTAGTTTGTATTATGTTAGTTTTAATGAATGCACATTATTTTTCTCTTTTAGTTCCTTATGGAAAGACATGTGTGCATTTCATCTGTTTATATGATTTGTATTTTATATTGTAATGCCATGTGAAGAGACGTTAATAAACTATGTCCGTCTGTCTGTCTATCTGTCTGTCTGTCTGTCAGTACTGAGGGCCTCCCATGGGGTCCATGTTCCCTTTTCTCCAAACATATTTTGCTTTGTTCCTCAAAAATAGTTTCCCAATTTTCCCTTCCCCAAACATATTACCAATAACAGACAATGTTCCCTTGATCCCAAAAAATAAATGGCCCTGTTCCCTTGTTCCCCAAATCCCTGGGTGAGCCTCAGTACTCGTATGCCATTGTATACATTATCAGTTTTACCCTATATTATATACGGTATCACAGGTTTTTATTCTTTACAAAATATAATCCCAATTTTATCTATACGAAGTAGATTAATAGGTTTAAGTTTAAATCTTATAATACAGAACGTATTGATTTTCCCACTAGAGAAACCCTAATTGCTAAACCAGAACTGCGTTCAATACACTGTGTGCTAGTAATTTAACAGCTGACGTTTTCGGATTAGTGCCAGTAATTCAATTAAACAAGAATTTTACATACGAGTGCATGAATATTGTATGGCCCTTTTAATGAGATTTCGTTATCTACACGTACAGCAAGTTTACTTATTTGAATTCTTACAAACCCAGTCAGTATAATTTTAAAACTGTAATGCATACGTACGTCATTCCGATCATATATACACAAATAAACTTTGCAAAGGGTGCCGGCGTTTTCAAAATAAAATTTATGTATTCGTAATAGCAATACATGCTATGTTAGCATTGTAAATGTTTGTATTTTACCATTTATTGGCGCTTTATCCAGTTATAGTGGGCTTATAAAACAGATAATAGGCTTGTGTGCTCGAATAACAAAGATTGCATTTAAGCGGAATAAACCGTGTGTTACGTTGTGTATTGATTCGGACAGAATTCAATATTGTACTGCAAGCACTTAATACATGTAACTGCAAGCACTTAATACATGTAGTAAGAAAATGAAAAACGATAAATGTCCTGATATGGGGTTTATTGCAGTTGCAGACGTAACAGCAAAGAATATTATGACAGAAATAACACAAAATGCAGAAACAAAATTTAAATAAATATTACAAATTGAATAAACATATTACGAATTTAAGACTTAAATAATTCAAATAAAATATTCTTAATACATTGAAGAATACATTAAAACTGAAAACCGTAACAATACATATTGTAAATGATATTTCGATAAACCTTTAGAAACATAAGCCATGAAAAAGCAGAAAACTTTAAAACTGTATATAATTGATAATATAGTTTAAGGCATATATAAAAGTGTTTATGAATACAACAAGCATAGTATGATATATAAACTTTAATAATAAAAAAAATGAGCAACGTATAACAGTAAAAACTTAATACTGATATCATGTGAAAAACAACAACAACAGTAGGCAGCAATATAAAAGTCTTCTGAATAAAATAGCAAGCCTTAGTCTGAATTACTTTACTGAAATCGTTTAACAAGGTAATTGTACATTCAAAAGAATTTCATTTTTCAAATTTCGATCAGAGTTGAAAACAACGAATATAGGAGTCCACCGTGGTCACGTTTTAATGTATTGTTCCATTTTAAAAGACATCTTTAAAGTTTCTGTTTTCCGTTTTGAAACTGTCGTTTTATTAGACACATCACCCTTTTGTCGAATGAAGCACCCGCAATATCTAAGTAATACTGTTCTAGGCACATTTGTACAACAACATCCGTAACATTTAAAATAAATTATGTCACTAGCATTCGTCCACCGAGTGCGATTAATAGTTATATAAACTGTTCAAAATGGGGTTTTGAAATTACTTAACTTGGAGGTTCATGCTCTTTTATCTGTGCTTTATTTGTATCGTAGTTATTCAAAATGTCAAACCGTTACCTCGCACATGATGTGGTTAATTTGTCCTCCAAAGAGTTGTTTTCAAAATAAAATAAGAATCCAAGAGTTTGTACATTTATTGAACGAATGACCTCCATTTCACAAGGTTGGTTGGTGGAATTCCGATTTTCTTTTTTTTGTTGTCCGTAACGCGGCTAAAGAAGAACCCACAGGTCGGCTTTTCGACAGTTGCGAACGGCGCCAGAGAATTTGAAAGTTTGATCTCGCCGTTAGGTCCAATCACGTATCTATTTGTACTAGACAATGGCATACCGTCAAGCGAACTTCTCTGTTCATTTGGCTGGAATCTTTGAAAATGGCGGGAATATCTTTCCGGTCCCAGGTTTAACTTTTTCAGCCGAAGAAACTCCAATCGCTCCCAATTGACAGTCCGTGGGTTTGGATTAAACCGCACCTGGTGCTGTACCGTCTCAGTGTTGTCGCTCATGGTCCGCGATTTCTCAGACCGATCGGTTAAAGACATAGCATAAATCCCTTAAGGGATAACGTAGTTCCCTTTTTGCGTTGCTAACCGAAATAGAGCGACACCCGACTTGTGTAATACACGTATCGTAGTATGTATCGGGTTACTAAGAAAAATCGATATGGTCTTCGTGTTGATCAATCGGATAGTGATATTGGATTATCTCCTATTGTTGCGCCCTCTAGTGCCCTGGACTAGGCATTGTCACAGGATCACAACGACGCCGAAGTGAATAAATCTAAATACGCCCAAAACGGGCCTGTAAATGAATTAAAGGGGGTACATCAGATTTTTTCTAGAAAAATTATTAAAACAAATTCGTGATACAAAAAGTCATATCGATCAACATAGGGTGTTGTTGTTCAGGTCTAAACGTTTAATTCACCATATAATTATGTTGAATGAAAACTGGCGTAAATTGCTTAAATTAACCCTGGCGCGTAAACTAGGATAGTATTATTACTGTACAAAATGATTATTCTTGTACAGTCATTCTTAGGTTCATTTATTGTTAAGGCTCTTAACAATAGAAAAATATCACTATTTGTCAATTTTTAAGTCGGACACCTAGACCCCGAGGAAATACCTGATGTACTCCCTTTAATATAGTAAAATACCTATATTGTTTAAATTGAATATTCAATTAGAATTACGAATCCGATGTCAAATAATGCAAAGAGAGTCCAGGTGCGTAGCTGACCTGAAATGCATATATAGGCCCGACATAGCAGTCACTTTTCCGGCGGTGGCGGCGGCCACATTTTAAATCAACTATGTCTCAACAACCGCTGCTCGAATTTTTCTGAAACTTTGTCAGATGCTTTGTTGGGTCAAGGTGCATCACGTAATGCCAAAATTACCAAAGTCTATGTCATATTTTGCGTTATTTTCCCAAAACTTGACCTTGGTTAGGTAACTTAACCTTGGTTAGGTAACTTAACCTCAGTTAACTGTATGTGATTGCCTCATTTTCTTTGTTTGATACTTTGTCATATGTATTGTTGGCATTGGTGGACATCACTGAACGACAAAAATGACCAATGTGAAGGTAATATTTTGCTTATTTTCCCCAAACTTAACATTGGTTAGGTAACTTAACCTTAGTTAACTTTATGTGATTGCCTAACTTTATGTCCATATGTATGGTTGGCATTGGTGGACATCGCTGAACGACAAAAAATACCAAGGTCAAGGTCATGTTTTGCGTTATTTACCCTAAACATCAGTTTGGTTAGGTAAGTTAACCTCAGTTAACTTTTTCTGATAACTTTAATTTCTTTGTTTGATACTTGATCATATGTATTGTTGGCATTGGAGGACATCACTGAATGACAAAAATTACCAAGGTCAAGGTCATATTTTGCGTTATTTCCCCCCAAACCTAACCTAACCTAACCTCAGTTAACTTTATGCGATTGTCTCACTTTATGTCTTTGGTACTTGGTCATATGTATTGTTATACCCCCGCTAAACGAAGTTTACGGTGGTGTACTAGTTTCACCTTGTCCGTCTGTCCGTCTGTCTGTCTGTAGACGCAACATTGTCTGCTCCACAACTCCTCTCCTCCTGAAGCAAATCTCACGAAACTTAATTGGTGGACTGCCTGTGATAAAAAGATGGCCCCTGTTAGTTTTGAGGTCATTAGGTCAAAGGTCAAGGCCACCATTACCTGATCATGAAAATCCCATTCCACTCAATATTTACTCAAACAGTAGGGTGGGGAATGGGGTGGGGGTGGGGACTGGTATTGAGGGTATATTTGTGGTCATCGCTGGATGACAAAAAATAGCAAGGTCAAGGTCATATTTGCGTTATTTCCCCCAAACTCAACCTTAGTTAGGTAACAACATTGGTTAGGTAACTTAACCTCAGCTAACTTTATGACTGACTTTATGTCTTTGATACTTGGTCATATGTATTGTTGGCATTGGTGGACATCGCTGAACGACAAAAAACACCGAGGTCAAGGTCATATTTTGCATTATTTTCCCACAACTACACCCTGGTTAAACCACTTAACCTCATTAACAACTTCTTATGATTACCTCGCTTTTATTCGTTTGATACTTGATCATATGAAGTGTTGTATTTGGTGGACATCAGTTACGCACACATTTAATAAAATATTCCATATGCGGTTTGCCGCCGTGGGCGAGACACCCTCAGACAGAGGTCTTGTCTGCAATTAGCTATGCTTGGCGTATATCTGACAGAGCATTTGCGTGGTATTTGAAGAAATATTTGTTTGACAAATTCGGGAATTAACATTTGACAAAGTTGAATTATCTACACTGTAAGGGACCAGGCAATATTTATCGGGGGGTTGGGACCGATGCAAATAAAAATGTTATATAAAAAAAATGTACGTCCCATGGCAAGCAAACGAAAAAAAAGGTATCGTCCCATGGTTTGTCGCGACAAAAAAAGTACCTGTCCCATGCCATTTTGCACCATTCCCAATGCCCAAATAAACATTGCCTGGTGCATAAGCACCCTCCTTACCAAATGAGGTTTGCTTCAAGCTTGCAGCGAACAATTTTGTTCACCATAACAATTCTTAATTGTTCGCCAATGTTCGCCACTAGCGGTGATGTTGCTGCAAACATTATGGTAATCTTTGTCGAATTTGCCGCCAACTCACCAAAAAGCTATACATTCTCCAGAAACATTTATTTATTTGCAACGTACACCATAACATCACCACAAACTTACTTGCATGTTTTTTTGTTCGCCACAACATTGCGACAAATTTTACCAATCCGATTTTTTTTATTGCACGCCGTAATTTCACCACAATCTTTTAAATTCAGATTTGCCTTTTCTTTATTCACAGAACCACCCCCGGTATCCGTATAATATGAACGCGGGTCGGATAAGGCCATACGCGGGTACAGGAAAGACGCGCCACAGTGTATGTACGCTCAATATTTGTCAATTATATAAATATTATATTCGTTATATAATTAGTTTTTGTTTTGTTATATTCCCTGAATATTTTTCTTCACATCCATATCTTATGTTTTTCATTTTAGTATTGTTTTAAGCAATTTTATCCGTTTTGAATTGGGCGGATTGGAAAAATCCGTGTCAACAATAGACATTTCGTCGATTTTTCAATTATACAGTAATTTTGACACGATAATAAGGGCATGCACATGTAAAACATTCATTATGGTAGTCATTTTGTCTTTATTTGATCCCTTAATACTAACTAAGGGTTTTTAATCTGGCGTTTTGTGAAAGTGGATAAGTCTTACGACGGCTAAACATTTGTTCGGATAAGGTCAAACGAAGACTATGGATAAGTATGAGAGCGGGCGTTTATAACAGCACAAACGCATTTGTTTTCTTATTTGATACCCCTGTAAGCTTCTAGCTTCTTAGATACTTACCGATAGTGTTTTCCCTTACTTGATGGCATACTTTCTTAGTACTTTGCTGGTACTTATAGGGAGTGCGGTTGAAAACCCCGGGACGTGACCCCACCGGGAATAAGTAATACTAATGCTTTCAGATAGAACATCTGTAATAAAAGGAATTCGGAATTGTAAGCTAAAATCTCGGCATATCCACATATATTCGGTTATATTTTTTCAACAAATGTAATTCTGTTAGCGCATCGGGGGCTGGCTTGCCCAAGTGAATAGCGCGTTGAACTTGTAACTGGCCCCGGGTTCAAGCCTGGTCGTCTTTCCTCAGCCTCGAGCATGTTAAATAACCATTGGAAGCTTTGGAATCTATTCGATAGTAAGAGTAGGTCAGGTTCCCGCATTCCTATGTATCCTTCCCCTCTCTCTGGCAGTCGGTAGCGCGGCGGATTTGTAACCGGAAGTCTCGGGTTCAATCCTCCGTGGTGTCACTGAGTTTCGTCGGTGTGTTCTTGGGCAAGACACTTTTCCTTAGCCTCGTCCGTCGGATGGGAACGTAAACCAGGCGGTATCGGTCTATCCTCCGAACACGTTAAAGAACCATAGGAATCTATTCGATAATAAGAGTTGGGCAGGGTTCCCGGATTCCTATGTATCCTTCCCCTCTCTCTGGGGCGGCTTTAAATAAATATACTGTGTCGATGAGCCGTTAAACAACATTCAATTCAATCAATTGTAAGCGCATCAGAACAATGTTATCTTAATTGGCTCCGAGACTATTCGAGCCAAAGATTTATCAATAGGCAGTTGTGCTCGCGCCCAATACATAATTGTTATTGAAATAAATAAGGTGCATGAATATTGTTAGGAACTGAGTAGGTTACATATATACTTGTTCGCATAAATTACATGATTACTCCCCTTTGTTAATTTTCTCCATCTGCGTCTTTTTGTAAACATTTTAAAAGATTAGTAATTGAGATAAGTAAGTTAATATTTATTTTTTACATTTTTATCGGTGAATGATTGGGATTTCTCAGTGAAAAAAACGTTACTCATTAAACATTAATCACTCGCATACGCTCGTTCGTGAAAAAAAACCACACGTCTACCATCTCATGAAGGATTTCCCTATAATCGATCCCAGCAGTTAAGTAATCTCTATTTCTTAGTATGTTCACTGCTAATAATGGATTTTTTTTATCAAACAGAACAAGCAAGGTTTTACGCAAGCGTAAAATAGCTGCCGAGAGAAAATAGCATTATTTCTGGGTAGGAACTGGGAACAAAGTTTAACATAATAACAGACCAAGCCACGAGTGTTAAAACAATATTCAAAAAAAGAGTTGTCACGGAGACGTAAACACGCCATGACCGTTTTTTTTACCAGACACTTTCTTCCCAATGTGTGCTACGCGAATCCTTGACATGCCTTACAAAATGATTACATAAATTATTCACCTTTGTAGTACGACGTGCTAAAGTACAAATCAGCACAGAAATAGAATTACTCACATGTATGGGATGCGTTTGCGTTAGCGTGCATTACAACACAGATAAACTGTTCATTGCTACCATGTGTAATTATAAGAGTGCGTTATCAAAGTGAAAAAACTCAAAGAAACTATTCATTACTACCTTACCATGTGCAATTACTGGGGGTGCAAGGTTTGGGAGCATTGCAAGTTTGTTGTAATTAACATTTCATTAAAATTACTCTTGAGATTGTCTTCGTGACGTTTATTTGCCAAGTGACGTCATGTAACGCGGCGCTTTCAACGGATGAAATATACCCGGGGAATTAATGGAACAGCTGTATTTTTATCGTAGAATAACAAACAGTTGTCTCTCTTCTTTGCGTATATGAAAGGATGCACAGGTCCTGTTATAATATAATATAATGAAAGGATATTATTAAGATTACAAATTAAAGAGGCTGTTCATATACTCAAGAAAATAACATACGCCAGAAAAATACATTATATACTAGTACTTAATTATAACTAGTTATTTTCGATAAAATATTAAATCTATTAGTGCAGAAGTAGTCTCTATATCACTTGTACTGAAAGTATATAATACACTGTATAAAAAACCTAGTTAGACGTGGTTTTGTTGCAAAATTTAGCTTAAATTCCCTGTTCTGATGAAGTTACAACATAAAAGAGCTATATTTCTGAAATGCGTTGGTACTTGTCCTTCAATTTTACTACATAACGTTGGTACTTATCTATGGCCGTCGTAAGACTTATCCACTTTCTGGGACCCCACCCTCACAAAACGCTAGATTAAAAACCCTTAGTTAGTATTAAGGGACCAAATAGAGACAACATGACTAACAGAATGAATGTTTTACATGTGCATGTCCTTATTATCGTGTCAAAATTACTGTATAATTGAAAAATCGACGAAGTGTCAATTGTTGACACGGATTTTTCCGATCCGCCCAGTTCAAAACGGATACAATTTGCCTAAAACACTATTAAAATGAAAACCATAAGATATGGATGCGAAGAAAAATATTCAGGGAATCTAACAAAGCAAAACCTAATTTTATAACGAATATAATATTTAAATAAATGACAAATATTGAGCGTACATGTAATGTGGCGCGTCTTTCCCGTACCCGCGTATGGCCTTATCCGACCCGCGTTCATATTATACGGATACCGGGGGTGAGAACATCACAACAAACTTTTCCATTTCTGAAGACTCTGTTAGCCAAAACAGCATCGCAAAACTTAGACTTTATACATAATTTTATTATTTCCAGTTACTTACATGTACTACTACTCCATGAAAATGAGAGTAAATGCAGAAATGACAGCGCTCGACATCTCCATGAAAATGGGAGTAATGCATAAATGACAGCGCTCGACGTCTCCATGAAAATGGGAGTAATGCATAAATGACAGCGCTCGACATCTCCATGAAAATGGGAGTAATGCATAAATGACAGCGCTCGACATCTCCATGAAAATGGGAGTAATGCATAAATGACAGCGCTCGACATCTCCATGAAAATGGGAGTAATGCATAAATGACAGCGCTCGACGTCTCCATGAAAATGGGAGTAATGCATAAATGACAGCGCTCGACATCTCCATGAAAATGGGAGTAATGCATAAATGACAGCGCTCGACATCTCCATGAAAATGGGAGTAATGCATAAATGACAGCGCTCGACATCTCCATGAAAATGGGAGTAATGCAAAAATGACAGCGTTCGACATCTTCATAAAAATTAAAGTAATGCAGAAATGACTGCACTCGACATCTCCATGAAAATGTGAGTAATACAGAAATGACAGTGCTCGACATCTCCATGAAAATGATAGTAATGCAGAAATGAAAGCGCTCGACATCTTCATGAAAATGGGAGTAGTGCAAAAATGACAGCATTCGACATCTTCATAAAATGTGAGTAATGCAGAAATGACAGTGCTCGACATCTCCATGAAAATGAGAGTAATGCAGAAATGAAAGCGCTCAACATCTCCATGAAAATGAGAGTAGTGCAAAAATGACAGCATTCGACATCTTCATAAAATTGAAGTAATGCAGAAATGACAGTTCTCGACATCTCAATCAAAATGGGAGTAATGCAAAAATGACAGCGATCGTCATCTTCATAAAAATGGGAGTAATGCAGAAACGACTGCACTCGACATCTCCATGAAAATGTGAGTAATGCGGAAATGACAACACTCGACAACTCCATGAAAATTAGAGAATAACAGTACTCAACAGGGCACGAAATGCAGAAATAGTGTTCGACATCTCCATGAAAATGAGAGTAATGCTGAAGTGACAGCGCCGATATCTCAATGAAAATGTGAGTAATGCAGAAATTACAGTGCTTGACATCTCCATAAAAATAAAAGTAATGCAGAAATAACAGCGCTCGACATCTCCATGAAAATGTGAGTACTGCAGAAATGACAACGCTCGACAACTCCATGAAAATTAGAGTAATGCAGAAGTAGCAGCGCTCAATATTACTCGATATCTCCATGAACAATGGAGTAATGCAGAAATGACAGTGCTCGATATCTCCATGAAAATGGGAGTAATGCAAAAATGACAGCGTTCGACATCTTCATAAAAATGGGAGTAATGCAAAACGACAGCGCTCGACATCTCCATTAAAATGAAAGTAATGCAGAAATGACAGATTTTATTTAAATAGTGTCAGTTTATTTAAATTGTGTCGATTTATTTAAATATAGTGAAGTTAATTAAATTGTTGCACATTTAGTAAAACCAGGACCCGTCTGTATATTAGTCCCTGGTAAAACAAAGGTCCATTTATTTAGATTCACAAACAATTATTTAAATCAAAACCATTTAGTTAAATCGTGAGGATATAATCTAAATCGTAAGGAAATGCTTTAAATCGAGAGCATTTATTTAAATAGTGTCGATTTATTTAAATCGTGACAAAATATTTAAATATGGTGCAGTCCTTGTTAAATAGCGAAAAAAACAAAATGTTTTCAAGCTAAATATTTTTATTTTTTTTACAAACGGCGCACCATTGTTTTATTTCATAATTTCAGTCCATTATTTATTTTGAAAAACATCACCAGAACATTGCAGAGAATATTTTTATGCAAATGAAGTTTGCTGCAAAATGTTTACAATGTAAATGAGGTCTGCGGCAAAGTAGCAGCAAACTTCGCAAGAATTGAATTGAATTGAACTGAATGTTGTTTAACGGCTCATCAACACCGTATAGGTTATTTAGAGCAGCCCCAGAGAGAGGGGAAGGATACATAGGAATCCGGGAACCGTGCCCTACTCTTATTATCGAATAGATTCCTATGGTTCTTTAACGTGCTCGGAGATTAGACCGATAAACGGGACCGCCCGGTTTACGTCCCCATCCGACGGACGAGGCTAAGGGAAAGTGTCTTGCCCAAGAACACACAGACGAAACTCAGTGGCACCACGGAGGATTGAACCCGGGGCCTCCGCTTACAAATCCACCGCGCTACCGACTGAAACATCGCCAGAAGATTACAGCTAAAAGTGTTATGCAAATGAAGTGTGCTGAGAAGTTGCCGCACACTTTTACTATGCAAATGAGGTCTGCGGCAAAGTTGCGGTGAACATCACCAGAACCTCATTTGCATATGTGTTTGCTGCAACTTTGCTGCATACTTCATTTGCATGGTAAAAGTGTACCGCAACTTCGTCGCAAACTTTGCCGAAGAATTGCAGCAAACAGTCGCCAGAAGCCTATGTTTTATGGTCTAATATCACTGCTTCAATATTTGTAATTGTTTATAAAGTTTTTGTGGGGGTGGGGCAAGAATTTGACTTTAAAAAAGTGTACGTCCCATGGCAAGCTAGCGGAAAAAAAAGTATCGTCCCATGGTTTGTCGCGACAAAAAAAGTACCTGTCCCATGTCATTTTGCACCGGTCAAAATCCCCCAATAAATATTGCCTGGTCCCTAATATAAAATAAGAAACACATGTTGACCCTTAACCCCACACACCCTCTGGCTTCAGTTTTTACTGCATTTTTTTTTTCATTTTTCAAATTGATGTATAGGGACGGGCCTACATGATCTAATAGTAGCTTCGTCGATGAAGACAACACGATTAAAAGACTACACGATTAAATCAAAGGTTGTGAACCCCGGGCGTGACTCCAGCGTGTCAATGATATTTGTTTTCTCAAAAGCACTTAATATATAAAACTAAACCTTGCTGATCGGGCAACTTTGAAATTAATTAACTTTCGGATTATTAAAGTGTTATGATATTTGTAAATCCAGTCCTAGGGGCGTCCGTGGCCGAGTCTCTGACTTCTGATTACTTGCCCCTCACCGCTGTAGGTTCGATCCCTCTAGGGCCTAGGAATCTGTTTGTGAGGAAGCTATCCAGCTGGTTCGCGGAACGTCGGTGGTTCTACCCAGGTGCCCGCCCGTCCACGACCTGGTGTCTTCCTCCGCCAATGAAAGCTGGAAAGTCGCCATATGACCTTAGCTGTTGGTGCGACTATAAAATGCAATTCAATTCAATTCAATTAACCCAGGCCTAATATTTATCAAACTTTATCAAACTTTTGAGCACAAGAATCGGACTCGACTCAAAATCAAAATTGTAATTCCATATAAAAACAATTTTACAAGCAAATTATTACATTTACTTACGGAAACGAGTAATTTTAAAGTTAATTTAACAGAAAATGTCTGAAAATCACAATTTTTACGCAAACTTTTGTGTTGATTGGGTTTGCAAAAAAATGAGAATTTGAAACTGAGTTTGATTCTTGCTGCATTCACACACTCGTAGAAGCTTGCCACGCTACTTAATCCGCATACTCCACCGTGACGCGCCTGAAACCTGATTTCAACCGTCACGGCTCTATTGCATTTGTATTATAGTGTGCGTACGTGCTTGGGTGCGTGCTGCGTGTGTGCGTGCGTGCGCGTGTTTACCGTCGCTTTTAGCACACTTCACACTAGAAGACGGGGAACTATCAAACCTAGAATACAGACGAAGTTGACGGAGAGCTACCAACCCTAGAATACAGACGAAGTTGACGGGGAGCTACCAACCCAAGAATACAGACGAAATCGACGGGGAGCTACCAACCCTAGAATACAGACGAATTTGACGGGGAGCTACCAACCCTAGATTACAGACGAAGTTGACGGGGAACTACCAACACTAGAATACAGGCGAACTTGACGTGGAGCTATCGACCCTAGAATACAGACGACGTTGACGGGGAGCTACCAACCCTAGAATACAGACGGAGTTGACGGAGAGCTACCAACCCTAGAATACAGACGGAGTTGACGGGGAGCTATCGATCCTAGAATACATACGGAGTTGACGGGGAGCTACCAACCCTAGAATACAGACGATGTTGACGGGGAGCTATCGACCCTAGAATACAGACGGAGTTAACGGGGAGCTACCAACCCTAGAATACAGACGATGTTGACGGGGAGCTATCGACCCTAGAATACAGACGAAGTTGACGGGGAGCTATCGACCCTAGAATACAGACGGAGTTGACGGGGAGCTAACAACCCTAGAATACAGACGGAGTTGACGGGGAACTACCAACCCTAGAATATAGACGGAGTTGACGGGGAGCTACCAACCCTAGTATACGGGCGTGTTGACGGAGAGCTACCAACCCTAGAATACAGACGGAGTTGACGGGGAGCTACATACCCTAGAATACAGGCGTGTTGACGGAGATCTATCAACCCTAAAATACAGACGAATTTGACGGGGAGCTACCAACACTAGAATACAGACGGAGTTGACGGGGAGCTACCAACCGTAGAATACAGACGATGTTGACGGGGAGCTACCTACCCTAGAATACAGACGATGTTGACGGGGAACAATCAAACCTAGAATACAGACGGAGTTGACGGGGAACTACCAACACTAGAATACAGACGAAGTTGACGGGGAACTACCAACACTAGAATACAGGCGATGTTGACGAGGACTTACTAACCATAGAATACAGACGAACATGGCTTGGAGCTACCAACCCTAAAATAGGGTTGACGGGGATAATGATAAAAATAGTAGCGACAGTATAGAGCTGCTAACGTTAGGGCTCGAACTTGTATTACGGGACCAGCGCAGACATTCAAGATGGCGTCCAATATGGCCACACAGATCCGCCAATCCTGAACGCCAGATTTATATATAATTGCATGGGTATAATAATAACAAATTTAGTCGTATTAAAATGACTTCTTCACTTCTACTTGCATTTTTGATCGAAACGAACACATTTTGCATCGCACATTTTGCATTTGTCCTCTAAACGTTTTGTATTTACACCTCTTGTGTATGTTGATCTCCATCTTGCCAGGTCGACTGCTTCAATGTCGGTTTTCCTTATCTTGTTGTCCGTCTCCCTGTTGAAGAAGGTTCCACAGAATGGCCTTATGAGAGTTGCGAATGGCGCCAGGGTATTTGAAAGTTGGTTAAAACCGTCAGGTCGAATTACGTGTTTAGTTCTGCATGGCGATAGCATACCATCATGCCAGCTTCTCTGGTCATTTGTTGATTGGAATCTTTGAACATGGCGGATATATCTTTTATGTCCCAGGTTTAACTTTTTCAGCCGCTTAACCTCCAATATCTCCCAACTGATAGTCCGTGGGTTCGGATTAAACCCTAACTGGTGCAGGAACACGTCGTTATTGTCGCCCATTGTCTGTGAAAATTCGCAGAGCAATCGGTTAAAGCTATAACAGACAGTTCGTGGGTAACGAACTACCCTTTTTGGGTAGCACCAGAAGCTGAGCGATGCCAAACCCTACTTGCTTAGTATGTATCGGGTTGCTAAGAAAAGCAATATGGCTTTACTGTCAGACCAACCTAACAATTGTTGCGACGTCACGTGCCATGGATACGGGAAACACGGTGACGTCAGGCAGTATTCTAATATGCCTCAAAACAGGGATTTTATCTGTTTGTTTGAATGGTGTTTAATGTTAGCACATGTAAGGCCATATATGACGGTCGATTTTTTTTTGTGGTGGAGGCAGACCACTCTCTTATTCTTGGGTAGAACCAGTACTGTATAACTCCCGCCATCCGTAAGAATCGACACTTTCTCAATTGACAGGTCGAGCTCCCAGCGGGATTCGAACATGCAGCAGTGACAGGCGAGAAGGATTACAACGCAACGTCGTCAAACCCTCGGTCTCGGATTTTATCTATAACAACTAAGGGGGCATTCCTCAGTTTAACGACCAGTTCTCAACAATCAAACCCATGACTACCCCTTAGCTTGAATCCTTGAGCAAAATAAATCACACCATCATTGGATCATACATTTGTTTGAAGACCATTAAATTACCCATGTTTTCAAGGCAAATACAAGTATCAAGAAGCATTTTCTTTACAATTTTTGCTTCATTTCTTTAAGATTATTCCCCCCTCTGAAAACAAGCTTAAAATGCTATTTTACCAATATTTCAAATGTCAATAAATAACAATATAAATAATGTCCTCATCATATCAGGGTCATTTCTGCACTCATCATGCTCTTGCATATCAGGAAATGCTAAATTTTACATACCTTCACCGGCTTTTTAAGACGTAATTCCAAATGTATGAACCCGTGCCGATTTTGCTATTTTTTTGGAAGTTTTTGAAAGTTTCGCATTTTTCTATTCATAGCCTCCAAAAAACACAAAGAAGGCACTATATCAAAATAAACTTATAGGTAACGTTACTAAAAACTGAAGAAAAACCCCACAGGAAACATGCACTTCATAATCATTATTAATACCATTCATGAACCTAAAAGATGCTTAGTTGATTCCTTTTTGGTTTACAGGACTGCCCCTAAGGCCCAAGTAGTGACATACGGTCAAATTAATCATAATTCAATTTTGACCCATATGAACTTGCGAGTACTGCTGAGAAATAAGTAGATACATAAAGTATTATTATTATTATTATTATTATTATTATTTAATAAACACAATGAACATAGATGGAATATAATATATCGTACATGCGCTGGACGCATTCACCATGTATTAAAAGGGACACACGGAAATCACTCGCGGCATCGTGTTGAGCTTCGTCTTTATCCTTTCGTTAACTTGCTCTGTTGCAGATTAGTACTTATGGTTTACCACCACCAATTACATGTAAACCTCCGAGGTGTAGTCGAATGTAGTTCCTATAATAAAAAGTAATCCCTCCTTTTTCGATGGAAATGGGCATTATAAGTAGGGAAAAACTGCCCATTTCTATTCGATTTTGTGGTTATATGTATAAGAAGCGTATTAATAGGTTTTACTGGATCACTGATGAACATTTTCGAAATTTCGACTCTATGCTTACACTTTGTGAGCAATGAAAACAGTCGATCAATAAAAACAGCTGTACCCTTGACCTGTTTAGTAAACAAACAAGAACTTTCTTACATGTCTTGTGACCCCACGTTTTCTGGTGATTTTTCAAGTGGAAAAATAGTTTTCTATATGAACATTACACTGCTGCATTATCCATACTTGAATTGAATTTGCAGCAAATCATCAATATGTGACACTTTAACATTGGTGTCTATGGGGAAAATAATTGGTGCTTTCATACCTTATACTGAAAGGAAAAAGAAACGCGACTCGGAAATTGCCGCTATATATAGTATGTATTGTATACTTTCATATTGTCCCGTTTAGTTTGCATTGAGCGAAGTGTGCAATATTATAGGTTATTGAATTTGTATGGCTAAATATTACTTGGAACGAGTTGTTTTGGCAAAGGACGACGATCTTCCTGCGCCAAAACAACGAGTTCCAAGTAATATTTAGCCATATAAATTCAATAACCTTTTTATTGTATACTTTCATATTGTTTTCGATCAATGTTAATTGTATGACTATTACTTTTAATTGTATTTGTATTAAGGATTCCGTTATTTTTATTTGAAAGTAGTTCCTTATTTCTATTTCGTGGCTCTTAGCAATGTCGAGCAAAAGTTCCCGTGCAATACCAATGTGTGCAATATCGTAGAATATTGCACCCTTAGCTCAATGCAAACTAAACGGGACAATATGAACACATTGATATTGCACTGGAACTTTTTCTCGCGCTTGCTAAGTGCCGCGAAATAGAATCATACAAGACTAAACTTACATCCCAGTTAACTGATAAATCAATCCCCACGGGTAAATGGTGGCGTATAGCAAAATCGATCTCTAAATTGAACAAAGTAACTCAACCAAACTTTCCAATAAAAAATAACGGTCGTATTTTAATACATCCAGTAGACAAAGCAAACGCATTGAATTCTTTCTTTTCTGCAACATCTCATATTGAGCATGAACCGGAATTACCTTCTTTTCATAATCGCACTGACAAAATGAAAGACTTTATTATAAATGAAACGGAAGTAATTGATCAATTGAAAATCTTGAAATTATCGAAACCTTCAGGCCCAGATATGATTAGCCCAAAGGTGTTAAAATTAGTTATAAATAGCATCGATGCTCCATTGACGCGACTTTTTAATCTGTCATTGTCCACTAGAAAAGTACCATACCAAATGAAACAGGCGAATGTAACTCCTATTTTAAGGGCAATGGAGAACCTGACATGCCGAGCAATTATAGGCCCATATCCATTACCAGTATTATTTGCAAATTGATGGAAAAAATTGTATTTAAACACTTGTTCAACTATATCAAAACGAATAACCTTCTGTGCAAATACCAGGCAGGCTTTCAACCTAGAGGCTCTACAGTAAATCAGCTCATAGAAATATATAATAACATAATAAGCAACCTCGACTCTGGGAAAGATGTGCGATTTATATTTTGCGATATTGCTAAAGCATTTGACAAAGTATGGCATGCTGGGTTGCTTTTTAAATTAGCTAAATATGGTATCAATGATTCATTACGTAACTGGATACGTAGCTATCTCTCTAATAGGCAGCAACAAGTAGTCCTAGATGGATTCTCTTCAAGCTTCAGTACTATAGATGCAGGTGTTCCGCAAGGCTCTGTTTTAGGTCCGTTTCTATTTTTGCTTTATATAAATGACATCCCAGATGACTTATTGAATGATGTACGGTTATTTGCTGATGACACTTCTCTTTTTGTTGTCGTTGATAAAAACCCAGTAGAATGTGCCAACTCTCTTACAAATGATCTTTGCAAAATATCTGAATGGTCAAAAAAATGGGCTGTTACATTTAATCCTCAAAAAAAACAAAAGCCTTGTCTGCACTAGAAGAAACTATAACCACCCACCAGTCTACTTTGATAATGATATAGTACAAGACGTGGCGTCACATTGCCACCTTGGATTAACAATTCAGTCCAATGCAACTTGGTCGCATCATATAGAAAATATATACGAAAAAGCATGTGCACGATTAAACATTCTAAGAATAGTGAGGTACAAACTTGACAGACATTCTCTATTGAAAATATATATCGCCTTTATAAGACCTATACTTGAATATGGCGATTCAGTATGGGATAACTGTACACAGGGAGAATCTGATCTATTAGAGAGCGTCCAAGTTGAAGCAGCACGAATAATAACAGGCCTCAGATGCAATTCCTCTAGATCATACTTATATAATGAATTGAACTTAGAAACATTAACAAAAAGAAGAAAAGAAGAAAAGATCATGAACTTGTAACTATTTACAAAATAGTTTAAGGCATAAGTCCAGATTACATGTATAACTTAATCCAGCCATACTAACCCGTAAACAATAATTATAACCTTCGAACTTCAGGATTAAACTTACGTCTCCCTCTTTGTCGTACAACATCATATTATAACAGCTTTCTACCGAGTACAATTAAATTGTGGAATGCTTTACCTTTAGACGCCAAAAATGCACCATCTGTTGAACAATTTAAGCATAAACTTAAGGCTATTGAACATAGGACTAACAGTCCATATCTCTATAATATAGGAAATAGGAATTATAACATCATCCATTGTCAATTAAGAAATAACTCAAGTAATCTAAATAAGCATTTATTTGACCACTTCTTGACAGATTCAGCAGTATGTCCGAAATGTGGCAATCCATGTGAGGACAATACTCATTTCTTTTTCAACTGTCCACTGTATAACCAATTCAGAAATGACTTACTTGATACCCTAGCCAATCTGGTTGATGTCACGCATATCAACATTGACTTGATACTGAATGGCAGTTCCAATCTAGACGATACTACGAACTCAGAAATTGTACTTATCGTCCACAAATACATCAAGTGTACCAGGAGATTTTCGTAGAATTATAGATGTATGTACATGTACGTATGTATATGTAAGTGTATATAGGTATGTGCATGAATGTGTACATGTATGTATATACTATTGTATTTTCAGATATGTTTTGTCACAATGCTAGAATTTTTTTATATTTTGTCATCTTTCTTCCTTTTTATTGTAATTTTTATTTTTTTGTTTGTCTGTTTTGTTCTCAGTTATCTTAAATTCCAAAATAACTATTGGTTACAGAAACTCATACTAAAACCATTATATTTTGTAATAATCGTTACATTTTTATATATATTTCGTATTGGTTTCCAGTATGATTTTCTTTCTGTTTATTCTTTTTTTTTCTCACTTAAATTCTTTCTGGCAGTACAAAGTGTTAATACTAAACAATCACGGTACACATGTTTCAAAGATTCTAAGTTAATTGTCAAACCAATATACGCAAATTGTACTACAGTTCCACATTTTATGTTATGTTTGATATGAATGTATTGTTTATATGTACCTTTATACGGGAGAGGTCTTACATAGGCATTGCCTGTTGTCCAATCCCATTCAGTACTTGAATAAAATATTGTTTAAATAAAGTAAAGAGTTTGCAAAATTTGCATCCTAAGTTTGCTCACATGCTTGAGCCAAACGCGTACTGGGTCAATAATGAAACTTTGCAGGAATACTATTTGCTGTGTTACTTGTTGTTTTAGTCTTTTTCCGAAAGGAAAGATCTTACGTAGCCATATACCGTTCGATTAACAGCATATTGTACATACAATATATAGCGGAAATTCCCATGTCGCGTTTATTTTTCCTTTCGGTATATTACACTGGACTATTTTATCAAAAAATGTTTATTAAAGTGACATACGGCAATCTTGATTTGTGTACAACTTCGGCGTCTTTAGTTTTTTCGAAATAAATTGCATTATTGCAATCATTAATATTAATTATTTAAAAGAAAGTAAAAACACATTATTTTTGCAGAAAACTAACCGCTGATTACAATGCACCAACAATAATTCAAACCTACAGTAGAATAACAACGAAAAATGAAAACGCTAGCCAAACTATTATGTATCATATGCAACCATGTACTTGTAGTAAGCCCAGTAATCGACGTCATCAGCAGGTGCACGAGATGATCATCCGTCACGAAGATTTGTCTCGACTCGGTAAGTAAACTCACGCATTTCAGCTCTAATTCTCAGTCCATAAAGATATAATTAAAGACATCACACCAGAATCAAAAGATCACGGACATTTCACAGCTAGAGACGATCATAAATTTGTTAATCCTCTACTGTGGAAAATATTTATTGAGGCCCTGACATAATTTCATATAAGACTACAATGTGCAATGTTTCTTTCAATTGCTAAATGTTCATTTTACTGTTTGGAATAGAAATGATAGATTTAAAGGTAAAATCTGCAAATTCTATTTATTTTATTATAACAAATATGTATAGACTGAAATAATACACAATAAACAACATTACATTCATGACAAAATATCCTTTCTAGTCCCACATATGTCCCATGTATGGTATTTTCTCAGATAAAAATTATGAGCCAAGTCGTATTATCATAACAGACCCTTTTGCAAATCGACAATCAAAAGTTTTGACGTTTACAAAACTCCCCAGAATTACATTTTCAGTATGGACTCTTATTTAGTGGAATCTTTTAATAACACACTAAACATTTTTCACGACAAAAGGCTAGGTTCTTGTGGTGATATACAGTACATTTTAAAAACAAACTTAGCTGTATGTCATTGGAAAGAAAACATTAGTTTGGACAACGCACGTCGATCACCCTATGGATATCGAAATCGATTTTGGTTAAGATGGGTCAGTTTATTGTTCAAAGACTGTATTTGGAGACCATTTTAGAAGACCCAATTAATGTAAAAGAGAGTATGATAATGGACCTTTGGAAACGGCGGAGCACGACACGTACGAAATATTGCAGTCTCGGTTTGATTGAGACTGTTCATGAGCGGTAGTGAAATATGCTAGCTACCGCTCACGCCCTCTAGCCCCGGGTTGAGCAGAACTCAATATTTATAAAATCAATAGTACAAAATTATACTGCTTCATTATTATTAAATTAACAATATAATATATGTTGTCTTAAACGTAACCAAAATCAATACTAAAGAAATTAAACCATGCTGGTACTGTTACACATCAAATTTAGAAATAATTAAATCTTATTTAAATTGTTTGTCGGGGCCTCATAATATAACAGTACATACCAATCACCAATTTTGCATAAAATTCTCGTACTTCTCACAATGCATGAAAAAAACAATCATAATTATGCCCCCACTATTTCTATAGAATGGATGGATTAGGCTGGTGTGATGTCTTTAAGCCTAAAGTATCGCACGGTGGCAATCTTGAAGTTTGTATCAAGCATTAAAATTAACCTCTCGATTTATTAATCGAGTAATATGTTTTACGTTAAACCTGCCTGCATATGTTTAAATACAATTCAATCTCTTTATTTCCTCCATAACCGAGATTTTTAAGTAGTACATGTAATTATGAAATCAACGATGAATACAAATGCTATAGTTTAAAGGGACACACGGTAATCTTTAGTGTTTGAAATGGTGCCTCGATTTATATATCCAGTATCATTTTTACTTTTACCCTGGTGACATTTAAATAAATCAAATTTTTAAGTATTCACTATTTCGTCTTATTATACTATAAGTTTTAATATATTATTGGTGCAATAATAGCAAAAATAAATAATATGCAAAAATAAATTGCTTAATACTATTCTTATAATTAATATTAATGATTGAACAAATGCAAGTTATGCACAAAAACTAGCGGGACGCCATGAGTTTTAAAAAAAAAAGATTGGCGTATGTCCCTTTAACATATATACAAATGCAGGGCATGAGAGTTGTGAAATTAACGACTAAAGAAGTGTAAGATAGCGAGAAAGTTTGTGTTAAGCGGAAAACTGAACGAAAGGAACAAACAAAATAATCGTATCACATTTTAGATAAGCTTTTTACAGAGGTAGAAATTATACCGTGGTATATGACCATTTTTGGCACGTTTTAACACAAATATTGTATCTCAAATGAAACACCATTACGTGGTCCCACCTTTATTTCATTAAGCGATGGAAAGCTTATATTAGCTGGATTTTATAACGATATTTCGACAATAAAACATGCTTAAAAACATTTTTTAATGAAAATTTACCTATTAAATGTTTTAATTTTACAATAGAAGCCGAAATTAAGGTTTTATTTCATACCCACAGCCAATCCCGTTTTCGATTCTTAGAGAAGGGGTTGGATGGGGTATGAAAGTTAATACTCGACCACATGCCACGTCGTTCAAATACTCGTAAACAAGTGCTCGCAAACCTTGATGCGAGGTGATAGTAATAAAGGTACATGACCTCGTCAATATCGGTGTTTAGTGATCCACCAATATATACCACATACTTATCGCTATAGAAAGCTCGTTTCTATTGGACGGCAGGCAGGGGTGATTTGCTGGTGGATCTCTCTGAACATTATACATTCTATATCATTGTTAACCCTCCAAGACCAAAGTTTAGATTCCAGCATCTTAATAGAAGATTTAACTTGGTTTCGCCACGAGACTTTACTTTTTAGAGAAAGTGGATCTTTCATAAAGTCATTCAGTATATGATGCAGGTTATACTTGCAGAGAATATTGCAAATATCGGGAATGAAGCCCCTCTGTACAGAGTTGTTTCCCTTTATAAATTGCAAGTACTGACGCAAGAAAATGTGTTGACTTATTGTGGCAGTCGGCAACATAAAAGTTTTTGTAAAAACATAAGTTTCCGTTTGTTCATCTCGGAAGTTAGGCGATTAAGGCCAAGCATAGAACAGAGAAAAACGTGTATACGCTTAGCCACATGATGCTGTAACCTATTGATCTTGGACAGCTCTGCATTCGAGAGATCGTTCCAGAGTTCACAACCGTAAAGCGCTGAGGGGACGACTATTTTTCTATAAAGACTAAAGGATTGAGTCTAGAGGGATGTCTCCCTAAGCCTATCATTGCGTGATTGTACAAATGCAATGTATGTAGAAAAACTAACGGGACAACCCTAGTTTTACAAAAATCAAGATTGCCGTGTGTCCCTTTAAAGTGGTCTCATATCCGTTACTCTGGATTACGGGTCTTTGGTTTATGTACTATATAAAGTATATTTATGTTTTTATGTCAATTGCCTTTGGACAGCGTTTCATTTTAAAAACTTAAAATTGTCATATTCTTTGATATGCCTAGAGATTTATGATAACTTACGTTTACTAGTTGTTTAATATTTGTAAATATGTCATTAAGAAAGCCTCAAAGACGACTGGCTATGACATTTGAGTCACCCTCTATAAATAAAGAGACAATATCTCAGAATGATGAAACTAGCAGAGACAGTTTCCCACAATGATGAAACTAGCAGAGACAGTTTCCCATAATGATGAGACTAGCAGTGCCAGCTTCCCAAAAAGATGAAACTAGCAGAGACAGTTTCCCACAATGATGAAACTAGCAGAGACAGTTTCCCATAATGATGAAACTAGCAGTGCCAGCTTCCCAAAAAGATGAAACTAGCAGAGACAGTTTCCCACAATGATGAAACTAGCAGAGACAGTTTCCCATAATGATGAAACTAGCAGTGCCAGCTTCCCAAAAAGATGAAACTAGCAGAGACAGTTTCCCACAATGATGAAACTAGCAGACAGTTTCCCACAATGATGAAACTAGCAGGCAGTTTCCCACAATGATGAAACTAGCAGAGATAGTTTCTCACAATGCTGAAACTAGCAGAGACAGTTTCCCATAATGATGAAACTAGCAGTGCCAGCTTCCCAAAAAGATGAAACTAGCAGTGACAGTTTCCCAAAATGATGAAATAGCAGCGACAGTTTCCCACAATGATGAAACGAGCAGCGACAGTTTTCCGGAATAATGAAACGAGCAGCGACAGTTTTCCGGAATAATGAAAATAGCAGCGACAGTTCCCCACAATGATGAAACTAGCAGACAGTTTCCCACAATGATGAAACTAGCAGAGATAGTTTCCCACAATGATGAAACTAGCAGACAGTTTCCCATAATGATGAAAGTAGCAGGCAGTTTCCCACAATGATGAAACTAGCAGAGATAGTTTCTCACAATGCTGAAACTAGCATAGACAGTTTCCCACAATGATGAAACTAGAGGCTACTGTTTCCCACAATGATGAAACTAGCAGCGACAGTTTCCCACAATGATGAAATTAGCAGTGACAGCTTCCCACAATGATGAAACTAGCAGCGACAGTTTCCCATGATGATGAAACGAGCAGCAACAGTTTCCCACAATGATGAAACTCGCAGCGACAGTTTCCCACAATGATGAAACTAGGAGTGACAGTTTCCCACAATGATGAAACTAGCAGCGACAGTTTCCCACAATGATAAAACCGGCAGAGACAGTTTCCCCACAATGTTGAAACTAGGAGAGATAAAATTATTAAACTAGTAGACAGTTTCCCACAATGATAAAACTAGCATACAGTTTCCCACAATGATAAAACCAGCAGAGATAGTTTCCCACAATGTAGAAACTAGCAGAGATAAAATGATGAAACAAGTAAACAGTTTCCCACCATGATGAAACTAGCAGACTGTTTCCCACAATGTAGAAATTAGCAGTGACAGTTTTCCAAAATGTTGAAACTAGCAGACAGTTTCCCACAATGTTGGAACTAACAGAGACAATTTCCCACAGTGATGCAACTAATAGACAGTTTCCCACAATGATAAAACTAGCATACAGTTTCCCACAATGATAAAACCAGCAGAGATAGTTGCCCACAATGTAGATACTAGCAGAGATAAAATGATGAAACAAGTAAAAAGTTTCCCACCATGATGAAACTAGCAGACTGTTTCCCACAATGTAGAAATTAGCAGTGACAGTTTCCCACAATGATGAAACTAGCTGAGGCAGTTTTCCACAATGTTGGAACTAACACAGTTTCCCACAATTTTGAAACTAGCAGACAGTTTCCCACAATATTGAAACTAGCAGAGACAGTTTCCCACAGTGATGCAACTAGTAGACAGTTTCCCACAATAATGAAACTAGCAGTGTCAGTTTCCCACAATGATGAAACTAGTTGACATTTTTCCACAATGATTAAACTGGGAGATACAGTTTCCCACAATTATGAAACTAACAGATAGTTTCCCACAATGTTTAAACTATCAGAGATAAAATGCTAAAACTAGCAGACAGTTTCCCACGATGACGAAGCTAACCGAGACAGTTCCCCCAAAATGTTGAAACTAGCAGAGACAGTTGTCCACAATGCTGGAACTAACAGAGTTTCTCACAATGGTGAAAGTAGCAGAGACAGTTATCCACAATGCTGGAACTAACAGAGACAGTTGTCCACAATGCTGGAACTAACAGAGACAGTTGTCCACAATGCTGGAACTAACAGAGTTTCTCACAATGGTGAAACTAACAGAGACAGTTGTCCACAATGCTGGAACTAACAGAGTTTCTCACAATGGTGAAACTAGCAGAGACAGTTGTCCACAATGCTGGAACTAACAGAGTTTCTCACAATGGTGAAACTAGCAGAGACAGTTGTCCACAATGCTGGAACTAACAGAGTTTCTCACAATGGTGAAAGTAGCAGAGACAGTTGTCCACAATGCTGGAACTAACAGAGTTTCTCACAATGGTGAAACTAGCAGAGACAGTTGTCCACAATGCTGGAACTAACAGAGTTTCTCACAATGGTGAAAGTAGCAGAGACAGTTGTCCACAATGGTGGAACTAACAGAGTTTCTCACAATGGTGAAACTAGCAGAGACAGTTGTCCACAATGCTGGAACTAACAGAGTTTCTCACAATGGTGAAAGTAGCAGAGACAGTTGTCCACAATGCTGGAACTAGCAGAGACAGTTGTCCACAATGCTGGAACTAACAGAGTTTCTCACAATGGTGAAACTAGCAGAGACAGTTGTCCACAATGCTGGAACTAACAGAGTTTCTCACAATGGTGAAACTAGCAGAGACAGTTGTCCACAATGCTGGAACTAACAGAGTTTCTCACAATGGTGAAACTAGCAGAGACAGTTGTCCACAATGCTGGAACTAACAGAGTTTCTCACAATGGTGAAACTAGCAGAGACAGTTGTCCACAATGCTAGAACTAACAGAGTTTCTCACAATGGTGAAACTAGCAGAGACAGTTGTCCACAATGCTGGAACTAACAGAGTTTCTCACAATGGTGAAAGTAGCAGAGACAGTTGTCCACAATGGTGAAACTAGCAGAGACAGTTGTCCACAATGCTGGAACTAACAGAGTTTCTCACAATGGTGAAACTAGCAGAGACAGTTGTCCACAATGCTGGAACTAACAGAGTTTCTCACAATGGTGAAACTAGCAGAGACAGTCTCCCGCAATGATGAAACTAGCAGAGACAGTTGTCCACAATGCTGGAACTAACAGAGTTTCTCACAATGGTGAAACTAGCAGAGACAGTTGTCCACAATGCTGGAACTAACAGAGTTTCTCACAATGGTGAAACTAGCAGAGACAGTTGTCCACAATGCTGGAACTAACAGAGTTTCTCACAATGGTGAAAGTAGCAGAGACAGTTGTCCACAATGCTGGAACTAGCAGAGACAGTTGTCCACAATGCTGGAACTAACAGAGTTTCTCACAATGGTGAAACTAGCAGAGACAGTTGTCCACAATGCTGGAACTAACAGAGTTTCTCACAATGGTGAAACTAGCAGAGACAGTTGTCCACAATGCTGGAACTAACAGAGTTTCTCACAATGGTGAAACTAGCAGAGACAGTTGTCCACAATGCTGGAACTAACAGAGTTTCTCACAATGGTGAAACTAGCAGAGACAGTTGTCCACAATGCTAGAACTAACAGAGTTTCTCACAATGGTGAAACTAGCAGAGACAGTTGTCCACAATGCTGGAACTAACAGAGTTTCTCACAATGGTGAAAGTAGCAGAGACAGTTGTCCACAATGGTGAAACTAGCAGAGACAGTTGTCCACAATGCTGGAACTAACAGAGTTTCTCACAATGGTGAAACTAGCAGAGACAGTTGTCCACAATGCTGGAACTAACAGAGTTTCTCACAATGGTGAAAGTAGCAGAGACAGTCTCCCGCAATGATGAAACTAGTAGATAGTTTCCCACAGTGTTGAAAATAGCAAAGACAGTTTTCCACAATGTTTAAACTAGCAGAGACAATCTCCCACAATGTTGAAACTAGAAGAGACAGTTTTCTGCAGTGATGGAACTAGCAGAGACGGTTTCCCGCAATGATGAAACTAGCAGAGACGGTTTCCCACAATGTTTGAAACCAACAGAGACAGTTTCCCACAATGTTGAAACAATGTTGAAATTAGCAGCGACGGTTTCCTATAATGTTGGAAATAGCAGAGACTGTTTCCCATAATGATGAATCTAGCGGAGACGGTTTCCCACAATGTTAAAACTAGCAGAGACGGTTTTCTACAATGGTGGAAATAGCAAAGACTGTTTCCCATAACGATGAAACTAGCAGAGACGGTTTTCTACAATGGTGGAAATAGCAAAGACTGTTTCCCATAACGATGAAACTAGCAGAGACGGTTTCCTTCAATGTTGGAAATAAAAGAGACTGTTTCCCATTATGATGAAATCAGCAGAGACGGTTTCCTACAATGATGAAACTAGCATAGACGGTTTCCAACAATGACGAAACTAATGACGAAACTAGCAGAGACAGATTCCCACAATGTTGAAACTATAGGAGACAGTTCTATCTGTATGTACTGCTATACTCCCCTCGCGGGTATTTTAAGCAGGAAAAAGTGCGTTTGTCGGTGAGAATAGTGAGAAAAGTTAAAAGTAGATAGATAAGACTATCTAAGTGAAAAAGTGAAGGAGTGTTAATAGAAGAAAATAAAAAAAACAGTTTAAAAACAACAACTTGGTGACTCATCTGGCTGACTGATTGCCTAAACAGATCTATGTTTGGCAGGAGAGCAATACTATGAGGAAGCGAATTTCCATAGTGTGACTGTGTGAGAAAATTTGTAGAAGTTTGAATTTGTATGAATATGTATGAGAGAATTCGGGTGCATGTGTCTGGTCATTCTGATAGGGTGTTGGAGATAAGGAGGCATTGGAATTTCAACCTGGTGATGGAATATTTTATAAAACATTAACAATTTTGAGTCAGTTCTTCTGTCTTTAAGTTTTCTCCAGCCAAGATTTGTTTGCATATATGTTACACTGTGATATGGTGAATAGTTGTTGTTTACCCATCTGACTGCGCGGCTTTGTATAATTTCTACTTTATTTATGTTAGTGAGAGTGTATGGTGACCAGACTGTGGATGCATATTCGAGTTGTGGTCTAACGAGAGTGGTATATGCAAGTTCGCGTACTTTTTCGTGTTTTGTAGGTATGTTTCTTTTTAGGAAGCCTAAATTTCTGTTTGCTGTTGTTGTGATGCGATTAATATATGTGTTCCAGGATAAATCATGAGATATGTCCACGCCTAGATATTTTGCATCCGATAGCGCTTCTAGTGTTTGACCATGAAGTTTATATTGGTGTTTTAGGGAGTTTTTATTTCTGGTTATATGGAGAACTTGACATTTACTGGGATTGAACACCATGTCCCACTTGGACTCCAATTTCTCAAGAAGAAGAAGATCAGATTGTAGAGTTTGACAGTCAGACGGGTTATTTATAGTGATGCAGACTGCGGTGTCATCTGCAAATAATCTCACCTGCGTCAGGGAGATCATTTATGTAAAGAAGAAAGAAAATGGGTCCGAGAACAGAGCCTTGTGGCACACCAGATGTTACAGGTACCTCAGAAGAAGTATCCCCTTCTAGAACAACAGTTTGAGATCTACCAATGAGAAAGGAGTGAATCCACTTAGTAACAGCGAGTGAGGCACCATGTCCATGAAGTTTAAAGAGAAGTTTAAGATGATTGACCTTGTCAAAGGCTTTACTAAAATCCAAGAGAATTAAATCAGTTTGCTTAAAGAGAGAGAGAGAGAGATTTCTAGTGAGGTCATCCACTAGTCCGAGGAGCTGGTTTCGCAGAAACGCCTTTCTCGGAAGCCGTGTTGAAGATCATAGAGTATATTATGCTGTTTGAAATGAGAATACAGGTTAGAAGCAACAATATGTTCCAGAAGCTTACATAAAATGCAAGTTAGAGAAATAGGTCTGTAGTATACTGGGTCGCTTGTACCACCCTTTTTGTACAAAGGAGCTACATTTGCTTTCTTCCAACCAGAAGGCAGTTCGCCACTTGAAAGAGATTTCTGAAAAATAATTTGGACAATATCTGCAATTTCATTTTAGAGTTATTTAAGGAGGAGAGGTTTAATGTTATCTGGTACTGTTGCTTTGTCTGTTTTAAGGTTTGTAAGTAGTTTGTGAATTCCATTTTTACTGATTGTTATGTCTGGCATCTGTAAATATTTAGTTTTGTTAAGGGCATTTAGACATGACTGTCCTAGTCTGAGGGATGACTTGTGAGAGAATACTGACTGAAATTGTCTATTGAGTATGTTTGCTTTATCTGTGTTGTTAGATTTGAGGGTTTGTGTAAGTTGACCCTTGAGTGGTGCAATGCTGTGTGAGTCTTGTCTGGAATTTTTAATGAGACTATAAAGTTTCTTGGTTGAGAATTTAGAAGATTCTGTTTTGTCCTGTTGTTGTTGCTGTATGTTTAGGATGTTTTCGATGTAGTTTGTGTGTGCTGTTTTAATTTTGTGTTTGATGATGTTTTTAATTTTATTTAGTTTTGTTCTGTCTCTGCTGTTTGATTGTTTACGATTTTGAAATAGGTGATCTCTTTTCCTGATTAACCTTTTAATTTCCTGTGTTAGCCATGGCAATGATGGATTAGTCCCTAGTTTCTTAGTGGGTACACATTTTGAAATACCTAACTGAAGAGAATCTTTAAATTTATTCCATAAAAGTTCAACAGGTGTTGTTTCGTAATTAAGTAGAATGTTCCCCTTAGCTTCTGTTATAAATTGTCTGAACCCTTCCCAATTTGCTTTACGATAAAGAGGTATGTTTCTTGGTTTTTGTCTGTTTTTGTTAGGTTTAAGGTTTGCTGTTGCGAGAATGATGTTGTGATCTGCTATGCCTGCATGTATTTCTACCTTGTTTATGAGTGTCTCATTTGATGTGAGGAATAAGTCCAGTATGTTGTGAAGTCGGGTGTTTTGGGTTATCATCTGTATAAGGTTGTGATCATCCAAAATGTTTGTTAAGCTTTGGTGGAGTTGGTGAAATCCACAGCCTGATTTTATAGAAGGCACATGTTCAGAGTCCCATGATAATTTTGGATAATTAAAATCCCCTAAGATCCATTTTGTGCCTTTATAAGGTCTTACAAGTTCCAGAGATTTTTCAAATTCTGTGCTACTGTCAGCATCTGATTCTTTTGGTCTGTAGTAGGCTGCCACATAAAGAGGTTTACATGATGTTATACTGATCTTAACCCATATAATTTCACAAATTATAGTCAGTTGTTTTTGTTCTGTTGCAATTAAACAATGTTTTACTAAAATGAATACACCACCACCTCTGCTACTGCCTCTATCCTTTCTAAATGGTGTGTACCCAAGTGAATTTGGAAAATATTCACTGTTTAAATGGTCTTTAGTAAGCCATGACTCTGTGCCAACTACTATATCTGGTCTGTGTTTGTCTAATTGTGTGTAGAAGTCATGTTTTTTGTTTACGATAGATTGAAGATTAATGCACATAACTTTGATTTTTGGTTGATAATGTGTGTTTGTTTTTGGATTTGCAGACCTATCCTTGACTGGAGAATTTAAAGTACTATCATCTTCTAGTATAGAAAAACTATTGTTTGACGAAATTGAGTGTTTACTAAGGGACGAATTTGAGTAGTTTGGGTGATCGCAATTTGAGCACACCCATGAAAATGACACATCACCTTGCACAAAGCCATCGTACATACCATCATTGATTCCAGTTTCCCAAAATGTTGAAACTAGCAGAGACAGCACAGGACTGCTGACCTCAGGGCTCAAACTTGCATTACGGGACCAACAAAGAAATTCAAGATGGCGTCCTAGATGGCTACACAAATCCACAAATACCCAAATGCCAGATGTATGTAATAACCAGGGTATAAATAAAACAAAAAACGTGGTGTTAAAATAAAATCGACACTTGCACAGACAGGTTTTATTCGAAACTAAGTAGATCTAACGTTAACTCTCATGTGATGTTGTGTATTTGTTCTATAAATAGTTTGTAAATAACAAAAACATTAAATATTGTTTTTGTATGTTGACCTCCATTTCACAGTGTTATTTGGTGGAATTCCAAAATCCCTTTTCTTGTTGTCTGTATCACGGCTGAAGAAGAATCCACAGGTTGGCTTTACGGCAGCGTGCGGCGACATGGAAGTTGGTTTCAAGTTTGGTCTGTTAATGTTACTTCCAATGTATTCGGTTGTACCGCCAGGTCGAATTTCAAGCGGAGTTCTGCCTGCCAATGGCATTCCGCCCAGCGAGCTCCTCCTATCAGTTATTGGCTGGAATCTTTGAAGATGGCGGGAGTATCGTTCTTGTCCCAGGTTTAACTGTTTCAGACGCATAAACTCCATTCGCTCCCAATTGGCAATCCGTGGGTCGGGATTAGGACCACACCACAACTGGTGCTGCGCCACAGGCATATATGTATTATCGCTCATTTCCGGCGTACTCGCAGCATTGGTCAAAGGCATGGCTGAACTCTCCGAGAAAACGTACTCACCTTTTTCCGTTTCACAAGAGGCTGCGCGACACCTAACACGTATCACACAGTATGTATCGGGTTGCTAAGAACAATCGATAAGGCCTTAGTGATAGATCAATTTGATAATGATCTACATGTATATTGTTGCGATGTCACGTGCCCTGGATACGACGTTGACGCGAGATCTCGACGACGTCGCGCAGTGAATATTTCGTGAATATGTCAAAACAGGGATTTTATCTGTATTAAAGGAACAAACGGATTTCATCTGTATTAAAGGAACACACGGCATTCTTGAAGTTGTATCAAGAATTTAAATTAGCATCTAGATTTATAAAGCCTATGTCATTTTGAGGTTAAACCTGCTTGCATATAGTTAAATAATGGGTTGGGTTTTCATTTTTTCTTTGTTATTTTACAATAGGGTTATATAAATAGTATTGCTGCAATATAATCAACAGTTAGCAATATGCAAAACAATTTTCTTTGAAATATTATTATAATTAATATTGATAGTTGAACAAACGCAAATTTTGTTGAAAAACTAACGGGACGCCGCGAGTTTTAAAACCGTTAAGTTTGCCATGGGTCCCTTTAAGTAACATCCTCTATCTACATTTGATATGAATATGTGCAATAGCATTAGGGGAGTTAGTGGGGGCTGGGAGGGGATGCAAGCGTTACGTGACCTGTTGACGTGTGGCTGTACGTGTTCGCCTGACGTGACTCACCCAGTTTTTCGATTTTTCTCAACGCCCTTGTGCACTTTTCACAATAAAAGTAGGCAATCCGTAAAAAATCGTTGGTTTGCTTTGCTCCGACCAAAAAGAGCCCTACTCAAAACGTTATATTGCAATTATTTTAACTTGTTTTTTGCTTGAAAAAAAACAACTCCACCTACATACCTTTTTGGGTTCGATCACAGCAAGGCCTGTCGATGGCCTTAATACGAAATACATTAATAAAGCCTTTATTATTATATTAGCTAGCTTAATATTATTACCAGTATATTATTAAACATTCTCGTTAGCCTGATTAGCACAACCGTACATAGATGGGTTGCGATTGAATGCATTTTCCGTCTATGTGAAGGGACACACGGCAATCTTGTTTTTGTTTTTTTCAAACTCGCGGCTTTTTATTAAGTTTTTTCTCTATATAAAGTGCATATTTGCAAATCACTCATAACAATTATTGGAATATTTCAAAGAAAATTGTTTTTGTATGTTAATATCTGTTTCTTATAGTGCACCAAACAATATAGTTGATATGCCAGCACGTTTCAACTCGGAATGACATAATTATTATATGGCCCAAAACTGGAGTTGTTATATTAATCGTGCTAGATAAATATTTCAAGATTAACGTGTGTTCCATTTAAATTTAGTTTGTTTGAATGGTGTTTTTACGTCATTTTAGCACATGGTATGTTATATATGACGGTCGATTATTTTATTTATTTGTTTGTGGTCGAGGCAGACCACCCCATTTTTCCTGGGTAGAACCAGTACTATATATCTCCCGCCATCCGTAATAATCGACATTTTCTTACTCGACAAGACGAGCTAAGTCGGTACCAAGATGAAATGTTGCAGCCACAATCCTTGTACCACTGATATATCGCAGCACATAGAGAGATGTCATTGGCTGGAGATAGTATCCCAATGTAATGTTGACTGAACCACCCGTGTCATGAGTTCGTCGAAAAGTCCGGATCTAAATCCAATTGAACACGTTTGTTTGAATGTTTTTTTACGTCATTTTCAACAAATGTTAGGTTATATATGACGTCGATTTTTTTGTGTGGTGGAGGTAGACCACCCATTTTTCCTGGGTAGAACCAGAACTACACCTCCCGCCATCCGTAGTGGACGTGCATGGTTAAAACGTCGCATGCAAGACCTGCCACATGCAGCAACAAAATCTCCGAGAAATTGGTCGAAGTATCACTCAGACATACAACGATACCTCCATCGCCACATTGTGTCAGTGAGAGCCTAGCTGGTGCCAAGCTGAACTTGTTGCTGATTAAGGCTGGGCTGATATAAAGCCCTGATTAAGGCCACACCAGCCATTAATCGCTATTTGGAAATTGTGACTTTTGGTTTTGAGGGTTTTGTATTTCATACCCGTGTATTATTTATTTTATTTGGTTGCCAAAAGTTGTTTGTTTTTTTGTGTTTTTTTTAAAGTTGCGCCCCCGCTTCCCCAACCCCACCCACCCCACATCCCTTAAACTGAAAACAGACGTCTGTGTGTGTTTTTATGGGGTGCCGTTTTACTATTTATTCACTATTTATAGGCTTTATAGATATCCATAATTGAATTAAAGATATCTATTATAGATATCCGGTTGTTACACATATTTGTTTTTAAACGTTGCGTCCCCACTAATCTCAGATCCTGTATCCGCCCCTGCATACGAAAGATTATTACATTCATGTCTCGTTTTGTTTAGTTGACCAATTACACATTTGTTCAGTATAAAATAAATTGGTTAGGATGATCTACTAGAGGCAAAATTTCAACCGTTTACCGGTAATTCGTCAGTACGCCCATCTCGTTATCAAACGCATCATCTGCGAGATATTAAGGATAAATCTGAGACTGTCATTGTTGTACTAAGGGAAATAATGGCAGAATGCAGCAACAAAAATCTAAAGGTTGCCATTGTAGGAAGGTAATTTGTTACGCATGTTAGATAATTGGGAAAGTTAAAGGGAAGCCTGTCCGGGGCGGTGTCGGTATAAAAAGTTATCTTCTCAAGACATCCCCACTGATCTGTCTCGCATTTGAACAAAGCATCATTGCAAGGAGTTCATTGGTTCTTCCTTGGTTCTAAATAAGTGACAATTAATAATGGCTAAACTCTGTATTTTCCTAATTATGGAAAAAATATTGTCATTTTGAGGCCCTCCCCAAAATTAATTTTTCAAGTTCCCTTAAAGTTCCATTGTCCTCCAAACATATTTGCAAATGTTTCCCAAAATTTATTCTGATGAATCACAGACCTAATAACAAATTAATATGTCTGTGGATGAATTAACAAACCATTTTCAGATTTTGCCTACACTAATTATAGTTGCATCTCAGACGACACTGTCCTCAAGATTCGTTTGAAATGTTAACTTTTTATGATTTTTTTTTCTTTTTTTAAATAAAACTAGATGTTGTAACTTTTTTTCTTGTTAACTCCATGTTCCCAAAAAAATAAATGACCATGTTCCCAAAACCCCTGGGAGGGCCTCAATCTTAAAGGGACACATGGCAATATTGATTTGTTTAAAGTTGCAATGTCCCTTTTGTTTTTCTATGTGCAATCATTAACAGTGGTCGAAATTAGCACTAGCCCAAAGGTGAAAAACTAGTAAATATTAATTAGGGCTAGTAAAAATCTAGAAATTTTATATAGTCGGGCTTATGAAAATTGTAATAGTCCAAATGATTATATAATAATTCGGGCTAGTAAACAAAAATCCTGCTTTCTTTAACTGCATTAATATTAATTGTTATTAATATACACCAGTAATGTATTTAAGAATTTGGTACCTAAATAGGAATATGAAAACACTATTTTTTAATTATATGAAAGGAACTTTAAAGGGACACATGGCAATCTTGATTTTTGAAAACCTGCGGCTTCCAGTTAGTTTTTCTAAATAACATGCATTATTTCAATCATTAATAATAATTAAAAGAATAGTATAAGCCAAATTGTTTTAGTATATTACTGACTTTTGATAATACTGCACCAATAATATATTTTAGCATATGGTAAAATAACATAGAAAATTGAAAAATCTAAATTTTATTTAATGATATGCAAGCAGGTTTAAAGTCTAAATGTTCCTTGATAAATCAGTAGAGATGCTAATATTGATGCTTCGATTCTTCCCGGGGGCTCATGGTAGCGGGACTATAAACCTTAGAAAAAAAGTCAAAAAAAAAAGTTGATGCTTGATAAAAACTTCAAGATTGCCATGTGTCCCTTTAGAGTAAGAAAGATACTGGATTAATAAACTGAGGGGCTCATTTTAATATTTGATACAAACTTCAAGATTGCCGTTTGTTCCTTAAAAAATAATAAAAAAAAATTCACATGTATATTTGTTTAGTTCTACTGGCTGAAGTCCAGCATTTTGCTAACAGAGTTTATGAGATGATGAGTTGTCCGCGTCTGTCAGTCGTCCACATCCATCAGTCATCCGCGTCCGTCAGTCTTCTGTGCATCTGTCTGTTGGATGGTTCGTCCATTAACTTTTGCCCTGTGAATACAATGGAGCCTTCATTTTTAATTTAATCTTCCAAACTTTGTCATGGTTTTTAGCTCTACTGATCAGAGATCAGCAGAGCTTATGCCGTGGTGCGGCGTCCGTCTGTCCGTCCGTCTGTCTGTAAACTTTTTTTTGTAGCGACGTCTCCTCTGAAACTACTGAATGGATTTTCATGAAACTTTACAGAAATGTTGCCCATGAAGTCTAGTTGATCCTAGCAAAAATTCATGTTGATGTGAAATCCAAGATGGCCGCCAGATCTAAAAATAGGTTTTTAAAAAACAAGTTTGTAGCGACTTCTTCATGAAAACTATAAGTGATATTGATATGGGACTTTTTCTAAAATGATCAGCATGACATGATGTTGGTCCTTGTCGAAAATCGTTTTGATTCAACGTTAAACATTGCTGCCAGCGGCCATCGTTGTTTACATAGAGTTATATAATGAAAACTTGTAGCAACTACTCCTCTGAAACTACTTGACGGATTTTCATGAAACTTCACAGGAATGTTGCTCTTGATGTCTTATTGATCCTAGCAAAATTTCAGGTCGGCCGGAAATTCAAGATGGCCGCCAAGGCTAAAAATAAATTTTCAAAATACAAGTTTGTAGCGACTACTTCTTGAAAACTATAAGTGATATTGATATGGGACTTTTTTTAAAATGATCAGCATGACATGATGTTGGTCCTTGTCAAAAATCGTTTTGATTCAACGTTAAACATGGCTGCCAGAGGCCATCTTTGTTTACATACAGTTATATAGTAAAAACTTGTAGCGACTACTCTTTTGGAACTACTTGACAGATTTTCATGAAACTTTACAGGAATATTGCTCTTAATGTCTAATTGATCCTAGCAAAATTTCAGATCGGCCAGAAATTCAAGATGGCCGCCACAGGTAAAAATAGATTTTTAAAAAGAAGTTTGTAGCGACTACGTCTTGAAAACTATAAGTGATATTGATGAGGGACTTTTTGTAAAATGATCAGCATGACATGATGGTTATAAGAGTCAAACATTATTTTGATTCAACGTTAAACATGGCTGCCAGTGGCCATCTTTGTTTACATAGAGTTATATAATGAAAACTTGTAGCGACTACTCCTCTGAAACTACTTGACGGATTTTCATGAAACTTCACAGGAATATTGCTCTTGATGTCTAATTGATCCTAGCAAAATTTCAGGTCGCCCGGAAATTCAAGATGGTTGCCATAGCTAAAAATAGATTTTCAAAATACAAGTTTGTAGCGACTACTACTTGAAAACTATAAGTGATATTGATATTGGACTTTTTGTAAAATGATCAGCATGACATGATGTTGGTCCTTGTCAAAAATTATTTTGATTCAACGTTAAACATGAAACTTCACAGGAATGTTGCTCTTGATGTCTAATTGATCCTAGCAAAATTTCAGGTCGGCCGGAAATTCAAGATGGCCGCCACGGCTAAAAATAATTTTTCAAAAAACAAGTCTGTAGCGACTACTTCCTGAAATCAAAATCAATCAGTAGAGCTTCAAGGTCATTGACCTCTTGTTTATTAATGAATGCTCGGAGAAGTTTGAATGCCAATACTAAAAATGGCATATTCTGTCTTGTGAACGCTCTAGCTGAACACTCTAGCACCTTCATTTTGTATTATATTTTTACCAAACTTGGCCAGATGGTTGATATTAATAAAAGCTTGAACATCTTTGAAAACCAGTCAGATCGGATTAGTATCACCAGAGTTATGGCCCATGTTTGACTGAAAAATGCCATATTTTGCGGTGTGAGCACTATCTTCTTCATTTTGTATTTGATCATTGCCAAACTTTGCCAGATAGTTGATAATAATGAAAGCTTAGACAAGTTTGAAAACCAACTACCGTGCATCAGATTAGTAACAGCATAGTTATGGCCCTTGATTTGTTGAAAAATGTCATATTCAATTGTGCCTTGTGAACAGCTCTGTTGTGCAAGGTAGCTTTTATGGTAGTCTCTGGTTCAATGTAGATAACCCATACAGGCATATAGAATCCTCGAAAATTGTTCCAAAAAATGAACTTGGACTCGAGAAATTCATACACAATTTTCTAAATTGGAGGGGGAGTATGTCGCGATGTGTAATCACATGTATAGTTTTCATGGCAATGCGGTAGCATGCTCGCTTCTCATGTAAGAGTTCCCAGGTTCGATTCCCCTCATGAGCGGGTGAAGAAAGTAGAAACTGCTTTACCTTGTTATATTTTTTTGGATGCAAATTTGTAGTAACAAAAAACGCTTTTCATTAATTAAAGAAATATGTTATCAACTTTCTGTAGGATTTTGTTTCAGTGGCCTGATTGGACAGAATTGGGCAATGATATTTGCTGGATCAGGGTACCAGCCATGCTTGTTTGATGTGGATGAGGGGCAGCTGAACCGGGCATTGGCTGGAACCAGACAGACATTGACAGCATACGAAAAAGGGGGAAATCTTCGTGGAACTGGGACTGCATCTGAACAGGCAGACCGGATCAGTGGTACCAGCTCATTGTCACAGTGTCTGCAGGGAGCCTTCTATGTACAGGTACCAGCCATTATTATACCCCCGCAAACAAAGTTTGAGAGGGGCTATATAGGAGGCACTGCGGTGGGCAGTCTGTTTGTCTGTTGGTCTGTTGGTCGGTCTGTTGAATCTTGTGGAGCGAACTACTTCTACCGTTTTCAAGATATGGAATTGAAACTTTGTATATATGACCAGCAAGAAGTGTAGATGTGCGTGACACAATTTTCACCATGCAGATTTATTGGCCTTGCACTTAGTCAAAATTGCTATATTCAGCATACCGGTATGCAATCTTGTGGAGTGAACTACTTTTTCAGTTTTGAAGATGTTGAATAGAACCTTTTGTGTACTTGATCATCATAAGTGTAGATGTGCATGACACAATTTTGGTGCAGCTCTGTCAATTCCATGCAGAGTTATTGCCCTTGCACATAGTAACCATTGCTTTATTCACTACTTTTACAATTTGGAAGATATTGAATTAAAACATTGTGTACATGATAATCATGAAGTATACATGTACATTACCTAATTTTGGTGTGGCTCAGTCACTGCCATGCGGAGTTATTGCCCTTGATCTTACTAAAAATTTGTTTGAGGGGGTATTTATCACCTTCAGTGATAGTTCTAGTATTGTATACAATCTATATCACTTCAGAGTTTAAAATATTATCAATAAGATTATAAAGACTTATACTATGCTGATCTTAATTTAACCTGTATATTACCTGTATACTACCTGTATACTGTATATTACCTGTATATTACCTGTATACTGTATATTACCTGTATATTACCTGTATATTACCTGTATACTGTATATTACCTGTATATTACCTGTATACTGTATATTACCTGTATATTACCTGTATATTACCTGTATATTACCTGTATACTGTATATTACCTGTATATTACCTGTATATTACCTGTATACTGTATATTACCTGTATACTGTATATTACCTGTATATTACCTGTATACTGTATATTACCTGTATATTACCTGTATATTACCTGTATATTACCTGTATACTGTATATTACCTGTATATTACCTGTATATTACCTGTATACTGTATATTACCTGTATATTACCTGTATATTACCTGTATATTACCTGTATACTGTATATTACCTGTATATTACCTGTATATTACCTGTATATTACCTGTATATTACCTGTATACTGTATATTACCTGTATATTACCTGTATATTACCTGTATACTGTATATTACCTGTATATTACCTGTATACTGTATATTACCTGTATATTACCTGTATATTACCTGTATACTGTATATTACCTGTATATTACCTGTATATTACCTGTATATTACCTGTATATTACCTGTATACTGTATATTACCTGTATATTACCTGTATATTAACCTGTATACTGTATATTACCTGTATATTACCTGTATACTGTATAATTACCTGTATACTGTATATTACCTGTATATTACCTGTATATAACCTGTATACTGTATATTACCTGTATATTACCTGTATACTGTATATTACCTGTATATTACCTGTATACTGTATATTACCTGTATATTACCTGTATACTGTATATTACCTGTATATTACCTGTATATTACCTGTATACTGTATATTACCTGTATATTACCTGTAAAATGTATCCTCATAAATCGGATAAATCTTGGTTTGACAGACTTTGTGTTGTATTGCAAGACATCCGATATGGGACCTTCAGATACAATATGTGGATTGTTCAGGTACGTATCACAGTACCGGTATATCCCAACTAGCCCCTATATTGAATTATGTTTGAAGTATGTTGTCTTTTCTCATCAACGTCATACAAAAAATTACCCCTTATATACAAGATGTAATAAAAGAAGCAATAAAGGCTTTGACTGGTCACAACTGATGGATCTGGCTCCATTTATTCACTCTTCTAGGTGTTCACAGTGTACAGCCCGTTTTGTCAACTCTATCTTTGTTCCTAGCACTACACTAGATCTCTAACTTAATCTTATGCTACTATTCAGGAGTGTGTTCCAGAAAGCTTAGAGTTAAAGAAGAAGGTGTTTACAGAGCTGGATGCCATGGCAACAGATGAGATGATTTTGGCCAGCTCCAGCAGCTGTCTGTGTGCGTCCATGTTTGCTGCTGACCTCAAGCACAAGGAAAATGTACTGGTCGCCCATCCGGTAGGACATGCACCACTACCACCACTCATACTTTTTTAACAAAACCCCTCATTTATTAAAACTGAGTATCATTACTCATCAACTAACTACAAAAACTCTGAGTATTATATTTGTATGTACTGTGTCCCGTGGAACAGTTTATTCCATATTTACATGATGAACATTGTTCCAAGCATGTGTCTAATATTAAGTTTAAACAGTGTAACTTCTATTTCATCAGAATACATGTACCGGTAGTTGTTTCTTTTAAAATGTATCAATTCACGTCCGTTTTGAAAGTATATAAGCATGAACTAGTTAAAGAAATTGTTTACTCTGAACGAGACACTTTTACTCATTCATTTTTAATCTGATGAGTAAATACTCATTGCAGTCAAATTAGCAATAGCTCTGTTCATTTTGGGGGTCTAACCCAACTGTTCCTGACATCAAAAACACTCAAAAACAAAATGTTCTTCGCCCAGCGCCCTCATATTTACAATTCTATTTCTGATTAAAAAACCATTGTAACTTTAAAATAATGTTTAGCCCCTGCCCTGTCTGTGAGGAGCAGAAGGTGTGCGAGACATGACCGGCAGAGTAGCCTCCCTTATTAAACACAGGTCCTGTCAGTGTGTGAGAGGTCAGCAGAAGGTGTGTGAGACATGACCGGCAGAGTAGCCTCCCTTATTAAACACAGGTCCTGTCGGTGTGTGAGAGGTCAGCAGAAGGTATGTAAGACCTGACCAGCAGAGTAGCCTCCCTTATTAAATGCAAGTAAAAGGAATTCTGGTTAAAGGCTTTTCTAGAAGAGTCTTATAAAATTGTTAAAATGTTTCCATTCATGATAAAACCTCCTATAGATCGAAATACATGTATGGTGTTAGCACCACTTTATTGAGGTTTAAACATTTGAAATAAGCAAAGATTTGAGTGGATCCTGGCAGAAAATGCTTAAATTTACCATGGTGCATAACTTATTGCAATAGGACTCGGTTGTGGGGTATGTAATTAGATAGGTTTATAAGCGCTTTACTACTGCCTTGCCGCAAGCTAGATTTTATGGCAATATCAGTAGAGCATCCGCTTCACATGCAAGAGATCCTGAGTTCATACCCGCTGAGTGCCTCAATATTTATGTGCAATTTTTCCGGTCCGATTACATTGTTGGAGAATCTGGGTAGGCATTGTATGAGGTTATGCCCAGATGCCTAGATCATTGTATATGCTGTTCTCTATATATGTTGTGATATTTGAAGGTTTCAAATATCAAAAAATAAAAAGGTTGGAGGTATGTAATAGGACTCAGTTGTGGGGTATGTAAATAGATAGGTTTATAAGCACGCTACTACTGTCTCGCCGCAAAACTAGCTTTTATGGCAAAATTGGTAGTGTCCGCTTCATATGCAAGGGGTCCCGAGTTCAAACCTGCTGAGTGCCTAAATATTTATGTGTCATTTTTGCGGTCCGATTACAGTTACAGTTGGTGAGAGCTATACAGTCCTGGTCCTACCCAGGAATAAATGGAGGGTCTGCCTCCATCACAATGGATGGTCTGCCTCCACCACAAAGACATCCACCGTAATACATAGCCTCAAATGCCTGAAAAATTATGTTAAACATCAAACAATCACACAAAGAACAAATATTAACAGTTTCAATTATAGATTTATTTTACAATATATTTTGTCCATGCCCACAGATAAATCCGCCGTATTTCGTTCCGTTGGTTGAGATAGTTCCTGCCCCGTTCACAAGGCCAGAGGTCACGAGTAAAGTACGAAGTTTGATGGAAGAAGTGGGACAGTCACCAATAACACTGAGAAGGGAGTGTTTGGGTTTTGCTCTAAACAGAATACAGTACGCCTGTATCAACGAATGCTGGAACATGTATAAGGTGAGATTGAACGCAGACGTAGATGAACCCTTAACCCGCTACATATATATAATGGACTGTGAATAAACCTTTACTTTTAATCGGTACAAATACATTATTTTATGACCTGAACATCTGGATAGGGTTTGGATAAACAACATTATAGTGTAATTATGCCGTTATTTGGTATGTTAGTGCCTTGAATAAATGTTATTAGGTCTGTATATGGAAGCACCAGTACTTGAACAGAATAGATGAATATTTCCTCTAACATTTATTGATTATTACTGGGAACTTATCTCAGCTTTGAGTGCTTGTGGAATAATAACTTTCTTAGATAATAAATTAAAAGTCACTAGTAACCAAAGGGAAGTAACTCATTTTTAGAAAAACTACTTAAAAATGTTTGTCTTTTATTTTGTTTGATTTTTGTCTTATTATTGCTAGTCTTATGAAATAATCCTTATTAATCTTTGAAATATTTGAATGCATTGCATTGATTGATTATTAAAGATGTTCAGATTTTATCAGAATGGTTTACGCAGTTTTTTGTCAGACTGGTTTACTGGTGATTTTTTATTGATGATAATATTTTGTCATCAAGTAATTATTATAGATGTTCATATTTTGTCCGAATGGTTTACTAGTGATTTTTATAGATGATTATATTTTGTCTGAGTGATTATTATAGATGTTTTCAGACTGGTTTCCGATGCGGTTATTGTTAGAAATTTTATGGTTTACGCGTTGTTTGTTAAAGATGTTCATACTTTATCAGACTGGTTTGCTGAGTGCCAAGGACATAGACAAGGTGTGTCATGATGGTCTGGGTCTCAGATACGCTTTCATAGGACCACTGGAGACCATGCATCTCAATGCCAACGGTATGTCTAATATACGCCTACCTCATACTACGGTATGTCTGATATACGCCTAGCTCATACAACGGTATGTGTGATATATGCCTAGCTCATACACCGGTATGTGTGATATACGCCTAGCTCATACAACGGTATGTGTGATATACGCCTAGCTCATACAACGGTTTGTCTGATATACGCCTAGCTCATACAGCGGTATATCTGATATACGCCTAGATCATACAGCGGTTTGTCTGATATACGCCTAGCTCATACAGCGGTATGTCTAAAATACGCCTAGCTCAAACAGTGGTATGTCTGATATACGCCTAGCTCATACAGCGGTATGTCTGATACACGCCTAGCTCATACAGCGGTATGTCTGATACACGCCTAGCTCATACAGCGGTATGTCTGATACACGCCTAGCTCATACAGCGGTATGTCTGATACACGCCTAGCTCATACAGCGGTATGTGTGATACACGCCTAGCTCATACAGCGGTATGTCTGATACACGCCTAGCTCAAACAGCGGTATGTGTGATACACGCCTAGCTCATACAGCGGTATGTCTGATACACGCCTAGCTCGTAATATCCTACACATGCCATAATACTATCTTAAAATAAGATTAAGTAGGTATAATACAGTCAATGTATTTACTAATAATTGCACTGCAGCTGGAGGGTTCGGAACTTCTCACTGCTGCGGGTTCGAATCCCACTGGGAGCTTGACTTGTAAGTGTGGTAGTGTCGATTCTTACAGATGGCAGGAGGTGTACTGTACTGGTTCTACCCAGGTAAAGTGGGTGGTCTGCCTCCACCACAAAAAATTGACCTTCATACTCCTCAAAATATGATCATCCTTTCTTTATTTCAATAAGATGAAAGTTTGCATCATCGCACATGGTTAAATACACATTGCATTCCGAAAACGGAAACTGATTCGTGTTTCTGTATTATATAGGAACATTTTACACACAAAAAACAACTAGAATCAGATTTTGAAATTTCAATAAAATGCTTTTTTTCACCCAAAAATGTTATTTCGTATTATTTTCATGACTATTGATTCCTTAGCAAACATCTGTCACCATTTTCTTTAGAATAAATCTACATATAAGCGTGCAGTGCCAAATAGGCAACTAGGTCTTGAATATTTACATCATTTTTGATAGGATAAAAAATCAGTGTTTTTCAGAACTGTTTGGTGTATGCATTTAAACTGTCAAGGGTTAGTCTTATTTCGGGAAAATTTACATTTCGCGTATATAGTTCCATTGGTAGTGATTAAACGTAATGAATAAATTGACAAAACATTTTAAAACTTTCAGTATTGTTGTTTCTGGGCAAATTGATGATTTTTAGAAATTATCAAAAATCTTAAGACTCTTTTTAGCTTTACTGGTCCAGAGAGTGGTGCGGTGTCCGTCATCCGTCCGTCTGTCTGTCAGTAAACTTTTTTTGCGGCGACTACTCCTCTGAAACTACTGGATGGAATTTCATGAAACTTTACAGGAATGTTACCCATGATGTCTAGTTGATCTTAGCAAAAGCTCACGTTGATATGAAATCCAAGATGGCCACCACGTCTAAAAATAATTAAAAACCCAAAAAGTTTGTAGCGACTACTCCTTGAAAACTATAAGTGAGATTGATATGGGACTTTTTCTAACATGATCAGCATGACATGATTCCGCGTTAAACATGGCTGTGCCCATCTTTGTTACATAGAGTTATATAGTATATATACTATGTAGTAAATACTTGTAGCGACTACTCTTCTGAAACTACTTAACAGATTTCATGAAACTTCGAAGGAATGTTGCTCTTGATGTCTAATTGATTCTAGCAAAACTTCAGGTCGGCCAGAAATTCAAGAGGCTAGCCACGGCTAAAAGTAGATTTTTAAAAAACAAGTTTGTGGCAAACTTCTTAAAAACTATAAGTGATATTGATATGGGACTTTTTCTAAAAAGATCAGCATGACATGGTGTTGGTCCTTGTTGAAAATCATTTTGATTCAGCGTTAAACATGGCTGCCAGTGGCCATGTTTGAAAACATAGAGTTATATAGTAAAAACTTGTAGCGACGACTCCTCTGAAACTGCTTGACGGATTTTCATGAAACTTCACAGGAATGTTGCTCTTGATGACTCATTGATTCTAGCAAAATTTCAGGAAATTCAAGATGGCCGCCACGGCCAAAAACAGATTTTTAAACAAGTGTGTAGCGACTACTTCTTGAAAAGTGATATTGATATGGGACTTTTTCTCAAATGATCAGCATGACATGTGATGATCCTTGTCGAAAATCACTTTTATTCAACATTAAACATGGTCCCCAGCGGCCATCTTTGTTTACGTAGAGTTATATAGTAGAAACTTGTAGCAACTACTCCTGAAACTACCTGAAGGATTTTCATGAAACTTCACTGGAATGTTGCTCTTTTACGTTGATCCTAGCAAAATTTTAAGTCGGCCGGAAATTCAAGATGGCCACCACAGCTAAAAATAGATTAAAAACAAAACAAATTTGTAATGACTACTTCCTGAAAACTGTAAGTGGTATTGATATGGGACTTTTTCTAAAATGATCAGCATGACATGATGTTGGTCAATTTCGAAAATCATTTTGATTCGTCATTAAACACGGCTGCCAGCGGCCACCTTTGTTTATATTCAAGATGGCCGCTATGGCTAAAATAGATTTAAAAAAATCAATTTTGTAGCGTCTACTTCTTGAAAACTATTAGTGATATTGATATGGGTCTTTTCTAAAATGATCAGCATAACATGATGTTGGTCCTTGTTGAAAACTATTTTGATTTGACATTAAACATGGTTGCCGGTGACCATCTTTGTTTACCTAGAGTTATATATAAAAACTTGTAACAACTACTCTGGAACTACTCGACAGATTTTCATGAAACTTCACAGGAATGCTAATCTAGCTATAAAAACCTATCAGTAGAGCTTCAAGGTCATTGACCTCTTGTTAATTAACAGAACAAGGTACATCAGTATTTTGCTTTTCCATCTAATGCAGGAGACCTGACAATGTCCAATTTAATGCAACATTGCTTACACATTCTGTGTAACCATGAAAATGGTATGTAGTCAGTTTCACTGGTAAGCATATGGAGAAATATCATTGTGGTCCTTAACTTATTAAAGCCACGCAAACAAAGTTTGAGAGGGGTTATATAGGAGTCACTGTGGCGGGCAGTCGGTTTGTCTGTCGGTCGGTCTGTCGGTCGGTCGGTCGGTCGGTCGGTCGGTCTGTCGGTCGGTGTTGAATCCTTTGGAGCAAACTACTTCTGCCATTTTCAAGATACGGAATTGAAACTTCGTATACATGATCAACATGTGTGTGACACAATTTTGGTGTGGGTCGCTCACTTCCATGCAGAGTTATTGCCCTTACACTTAGTCAAAATTGCTATATTCAGCATATGCAATCTTGTGGAGCGAACTTCTTTTACAGTTTTCAAGATATTGAATTGAAACTTTGTTTACTTGATCAGCATGAGGTGTAGATTTGCGTGACACAATTTTGGTTTGGCTCGCTCAATTCTGTGCAGAGTTATTGCTCTTAAACTTAGTCAAACTTGCTATATTCAGCATATGTAAAATTGTGGAGCAAACTTCTTCTAAAATGTTCAAGATATTGAATTGAAAATTTGCATACCTGATTAAAATGAAGTGAAGATGTGCGTGACACAATTTTGGTTCGGCTCGGATCAATTCCATGCAGATTTACTGCCGTTGCACTTAGTCAAAATTGCTATATTCAGCATATGCAATCTTGTGGAGTGAACTACTTTTACAGTTTTCAAGCTATTGAATTGAAACTTTGTATACCTGATCAAAATAAAGTGTATATGTGCGTGACACAATCTTTCTTTGGCTCAGTCAGTGCCATGCAGAGTTATTGCTCTTAAACTTAGTCAAAATTGCTATTCAGCATATGCAATACTGTGGAGCAAACTACTTCAACAGTTATTAAGATATTGAATTGAAACTTTGTGTACTTGATCATCATAAAGTGTAGATGTGTGTGACATAATTTTGGTGCAGCTAATTGAGTTAATTTCATGCAGAGTTATTGCCCTTGCACATAGTAACCATTTCTTTATTCAGCATATGCAATCTTGTGGAGTGAACTACTTTTACAATTTGGAAGATATTGAATTAAAACTTTGTGCACATGATAAACATGAAGTGTACATGTACATTACACAATTTGGGTATGGCTCAGTCAATGCCATGCAGAGTTATTGCCATTGATCTTACCAAAACATTGTTTGCGGGGGTATTTATCACCTTCAGTGATAGTTCTAGTTTTGAGGAGTATATATAACCTTCCATGTGTTGAAATGATACAACACCATACAAACAAATCAACACGAAACTAATTATCTTGTACTTCATTATATATTGTTACAACAGTTTCACTTTCACCCCTTCCCTTTCAAATTTCTTGGCTGTCACCGCAGTGGGTTCAAATCCCAATGTGAGCTCGCTTGTCAAGTGTGAAAATGTAGTTTCTTACGGATGACGGGAGGTATAAAGTAACGGTTCTACATTGGAAAAATGGGGTGATCTGCTTGTAGCACAAAAAAAATCATGTTTAAAAAAATATGTGCTAAAAATGATGTAAAACACCATTCAAACAAAACAAACATATCACTTTCATCCCTGTTGCTTTGCAGAATGCAGATACTCAACAGTATTAGCATATTATTATTCAGACTAGTCGATAATGTTTTTATCACCGCTCAACGTTGGGTGTGTGTCCTACTGTTCCAATTGGTTTTACTGGCCTTATTATTACTTGACTTCTGACAGAATTATGCAAGGAATGTTTTTGAGAAAACTATTTCTTTGTGCGATGTATTCTGAATAAATCAGGAAATACACGTGTATTTTATTACAACAATGTGGAATGCAGGAAATCCAGATATGCACGTAAAACATGTTAAATGTTGATTCGTGATACGTATTATTTTGTTCAAAATACCTAAAATTTGAACTTTTAAAAGGATTTGTTGATTGGTGCATTTTCGTTGACCTTGAGTATATATTTCTTTTCCTTTAGGTATAAAAGATTACTGTGAGCGTTATGCTGCAGGTGCAGTCAACGTACAGAAAGAAACGTTTGAGCAGATTCCAGTACTGTACGACGTTGAAACAGCGCAAAAAATAGAGGAGGAGTTTAAAGAATCAATACCTCTAGATAAACTGCCGGATAGAAGACACTGGAGAGACAGTATGCTGGCCGGTCTCGCAAAGTTAAAAATAGACGCAGACAAAGAAGCAAAAAGTTAATAATACATTTTTGTGTGATACATTTATGTGTGATACATTTTTGTGAATTAATTGTCACATGAAAAGGAACAACTCGAGTGTAAACATGGTATTATTAGAAATGTATCGATCAAAAGGAAATTCGTTACGTAAGAGAGTATGGTCTCTTTGAGTCAGTTCATTTAAACATTGAGATGGGCTTAGCCCATCGAGGTAGGTGTTTAAATTATTTAATGAGATGAGACCAGACTGTTTTGTAGTATGTCCATTTGATCTATCTGCCATAGTCTAACTTTCAATATCTGATAGTTATTGTACACCAGTTTTGACAGGTGTTATTTTCAATTAAATGATTTACACCGGTGTAAATACAAAGGAATATTAGAAATTTCAGCGACCATGCTACGACAATCTGTTGTTACTTCAATATATGTACTTCAATATATGTACTTGAAGTAGAACTCTTTTTTTGTAGAAAACTGATTCAGGCTTAAATAAAAGTTATGATGCTGATCAATGGGCTGTAGACCTGATTGGTTGAAAATATTTAAAGAATCTATGCCACTAAATAACGGCAAAATTAACCTAATTTGACGCTCCAGTTTTGGGGTTTGGCCTGTCTGGTAAAAGCCATTTATATTGTGTGTATGTTTGGATTCTCAAAATATGTAAGTTGTATATATACCTTGTCGTCAGTAGTTTAGAAATGGTGTACATCTGTTGCAAAATTTGCCTGTTTTTTTGATGGCGGGATAGGGACTTTAAAAAAGCCTGAGGTAATCCTTAAAAACTCAACATTTCTCTTAATGGATACAAATGTCGGCTGGGATAGGCCCCTCATCAACTTGTCAATATTTACCTTTTTAGTTTTTTATTCAACCTTGAACTATTGAAACTAATTAATTGGTTCAATATTAAATTGCAAGTTGTTAGAATTAAGGGTTATTTATATAATTATATATGTCCCATTCAGTAACCACCACCATTAATATAGAGAGGATTTTACATTAGTGCAGTGTTTAATATTGAATTTTTTAAACCAGTTGGATTAAATTATATCGTGCGAGGCTGTGCCGAGAATTGTATAAATTTTTTCTGAGTTTAATAAATTCAATATTAAATGGGCATGAATGTGAGATTCTATTTATCACGTAACTCCAAAAAAAAATAATCTCATAAGGAACATTTTTTTTTTTAGCTGCCTGTATATAACGTTGTTTGATGACGTTGTATGGTGAGTCGGTTTTCTCCGTACGACACAGAACAATGAAATTGATTTCCGTTATCCAGTATTTAAAACGTTCCAGAACTCAACGAGGCAGTTCCAATGCATATAGCTGAACGGAAAAGACCGAATGATGATTTGACCTTCATTTGCATATTTATTTCACTAGTGTATAATGATAAATATAGCATGGCTTTATGACACCCCCAAAGTTATGCGATAAATAGCTTTCTGTCCAATTCAATAAAGTGAAACTGTGTTGATAGGGTGTGCTTAAAGTAAATAAAATACACCAGTACTTTGTTTTACTCTCACTTGCTCCTTTTTGACTGGACACGGTACATAATGTATGAAGGTACATAATGAATGAATATGTTTTTTTAGTTTATTTGTAGCAAAACAGGGAATTAGTCATACATATACAGAACAGAACAATTGTATATTTATATATTTGATATATTACTGATTTACAACAGATTTGATGTTCTGGTTTACAACACATTTGATGTTCTGATATACAACATGTTTCATATTCTGATTTACAACACATTTGATGTTCTTATTTACAACTTATTTGATGTTCTGGGCAAAGAATAGGGCCACTGCAGATCCCTTTGGAGGGGTAGGCAGAGGGGTAGAATCCCCCCCAAATTCATGTTCATTTTATCATTTTTTGTTCATGTTCATTTAAGGTCTTCATCATGATCCCTGCATTGTTTCAGGTGCCATCTTGCTCACATCAAAAGAGCAGTGGCAGAAAACAATAAACGTGGCTCCAGCTTAAATGGAGTTTCTACGATAGAATTTGCAGCAACTCTGCAGTTCAGGGTGAGAAGGTTCTAGGCCCATTTTCCATATTTTATCTCGATGTACATGGAGGATGAGCCTGGCATGTTCATGCCTGTTAGGCGCCATATAACCTTTCATGTGTTGTTGCTCCTTAAAACCCAATTCAATTCAATTCAATTATTTTTATCTAATTTACAATATATTTGATGTTCTGGTTTAAAATACATTTGATGTTCTGGTTTACAACACATTTGATGTTCTGGTTTACAACATATTTGATGTTCTGGCTTACAACACATTTGATGTTCTGATTTACAACATATTTGATGTTCTGGCTTACAACATATTTGATGTTCTGGCTTACAATTTGATGTTCTGGCTTACAACATATTTCATGTTCTGGCTTACAACATATTTGATGTTCTGGTTTACAACATATTTGATGTTCTGGTTTACAACATATTTGATGTTCTGGCTTACAACATATTTGATGTTCTGGTTTACAACATATTTGATGTTCTGGTTTACAACATATTTGATGTTCTGGCTTACAACACATTTGATGTTCTGGTTTACAACATATTTGATGTTCTGGCTTACAACACATTTGATGTTCTGATTTACAACATATTTGATGTTCTGGCTTACAACATATTTGATGTTCTGGCTTACAATTTGATGTTCTGGCTTACAACATATTTCATGTTCTGGCTTACAACATATTTGATGTTCTGATTTACAACATATTTGATGTTCTGATTTACAACACATTTCATGTTTTCATCTACAACACATTTCATTTTCTGGCTTACAACATGTTTGATGTTCTGGCTTACAACACATTTGATGTTCTGGCTTACAACATATTTGATGTTCTGGCTTACAACACGTTTGCTGTTCTGATTTACAACATATTTGATGTTCTGGCTTACAACATATTTGATGTTCTGGCTTACAACATATTTGATGTTCTGATTTACAACACATTTGATGTTCTGGCTTACAACATATTTGATGTTCTGGCTTACAACATATTTGATGTTCTGGCTTACAACATATTTCATCTTCTCATCTACGACACATTTGATGTTCTGGCTTACAACACGTTTGATGTTCTGGCTTACAACACATTTGATGTTCTGGCTTACAACACATTTGATGTTCTGGCTTACAACACATTTGATGTTCTGGCTTACAATTTGATGTTCTGGCTTACAACATATTTGTTGTTCTGGCTTACATTTGATGTTCTGGCTTACAACATATTTGTTGTTCTGGCTTACAACACATTTGATGTTCTGATTTACAACATATTTGATGTTCTGATTTACAACATATTTCATGTTTTCATCTACAACACATTTGATGTTCTGGCTTACAACACATTTGATGTTCTGATTTACAACATATTTGATGTTCTGATTTACAACATAGTTCATGTTCTCATCTACAACATATTTGATGTTCTGATTTACAACATATTTGATGTTCTGATTTACAACATAGTTCATGTTCTCATCTACAACATATTTGATGTTCTGATTTACAACATATTTGATGTTCTGATTTACAACATATTTGATGTTCTGATTTACAACATATTTCATGTTCTCATCTACAACATATTTGATGTTCTGATTTACAACATATTTGATGTTCTGATTTACAACATATTTCATGTTCTGATTTACAACAAATTTCATGTTCTCATCTACAACATATTTGATGTTCTGATTTACAACATATTTGATGTTCTGATTTACAACATATTTGATGTTCTCATCTACAACATATTTGATGTTCTGATTTACAACATATTTCATGTTCTGGTTTACAACATATTTGATGTTCTGGCCGGTTTGAACATATATTTTTATGTATGAACAGTTTAAATAAACACAGGTTTATATATGACGAGCAAGTGATCAATATATTGTATGGATTTGTAGTCCAGCTACACCATTGGTCTGTGATAGTATACATGAATTCTGATGCTTGTTTTATGTGTTTAAACCCTTAATAATTTGAGTGTTCACTGCACCACTGTTGTATCTTCTTCTGTATTTATATGTGTACTGATGTATACTGAAAGGAAAAAGAATGCATAATAAAAAAATTGCCTATACTACACTATTATACACACTTAATTCCGCGTAATATTCCAGATATATCTCAACATGTTTTGTACAAAAAGGGGCTACACCTAATTACAGAAAGGACAACTCTGTCATGTAGTAGACCTTTTAATCAAAGTATACTTTGATACACGAAATCAGGGAGTTCGTTATATACTGTACTCCCTGACGAAATTCATAAATGTTGAAGTTTCGCTTGAAAAAATCAGCATTTCAGTATTGCGTTTAATGTTAAAAGATTGCAACGTTTAAAGCCTAAGTTTGCTTACCTGCTTGAGTCAAATGCGCATTCTGTCGATAATGAAACTTTAAAGGGGTAACCATTTAAGTTTGGTGCTGTTTAAACTTTTCTGGAAGGACAGGCCTCATGTCGCCCTGTACCATTCGATTAGCAGTAGCATATTAAACATACAATATATAGCGGAAATATCCATTATTCGTTTCTTTTTCCTTTCAGTATAGTTACCACAGTTTTGAGTTGAACCTTCATTATGAAAATATTTAAGGATTCTCAAAGAAAAAGACAGCAGATAATGTATAAGCAAACGATTTAGAAAGTTAATGAGAGTTAGAAAAACAGAACAGCGGACGTGTGCGGAAGTATGAGAAAGAGATAGAGAGAGGGAAAAGAAAGCGATAAAATGATATGATCTGTGAGATGCTATTCAGCACCACCCAACAGGCCAGTAATACAATCCATCTGTTGTTGTTTTTTGATCTAAAATAAATTGTATTGTTCTATTGACCAATATACGGATGTTACCTGATATTAGTATTTTATTTGAATATTTTTGTATATTCCTGTTTTTAGCTCTACTGATCAGAGATCAGCAGAGCTTATGCCGTGGTGTGGCGTCCGTCGTCCGTCTGTCTGTCCGTCTGTCCGTCTGTCCGTAAACTTTTATTTGTAGCGACTTCAAAGCTGAAACTACTGGATGGATATTCATGAAACTTTACAGAAATGTTGCCCATAAAGTCTAGTTGATCCTAGCAAAAATTCATGTTGATGTGAAATCCAAGATGGCCGCCAAAGCTAAAAATAGAGTTTTAAAATACAAGTTTGTAGCGACTTCTTCTTGAAAACTATAAGTGATATTGATATGGGACTTTTTCTAAAATGATCAGCATGACATGATGTTGATCCTAGTCAAAAATCGTTTTGATTCAATGTTAAACATGGCTGCCAGCGGCCATCTTTGTTTACATAGAGTTATATAGTAAAAACTTGTAGCGACTACTTCTCTGAAACTACTTGGCGGATTGTCATGAAACTTTACAGGAATGTTGCTCTTGATGTCTAATTGATCCTAGAAAAATTTCAGGTCGGCCGGAAATTCAAGATGGCCGTCACAGCTAAAAATAGATTTTTAAAAAATAAGTTTGTAGCGACTACTTCTTGAAAACTATAAGTGATATTGATATGGGACTTTTTCTAAAATGATCAGCATAACATGATGTTGATCCTAGTCAAAAATCGTTTTGATTCAACGTTAAACATGGCTGCCAGCGGCCATCTTTGTTTACATAGAGTTATATAGTAAAAACTTGTAGCGACTACTCCTCTGAAACTACTTGGCGGATTGTCATGAAATTTTACAGGAATGTTGCTCTTGATGTCTAATTGATCCTATCAAAATTTCAGGTTGGCCGGAAATTCAAGATGGCCGTCACAGCTAAAAATAGATTTTTAAAAAATAAGTTTGTAGCGACTACTTCTTGAAAACTATAAGTGATATTGATATGGGACTTTTTCTAAAATGATCAGCATGACATGATGTAGATCCTTGTGGAAAATTATTTTGATTCGACGTTAAACATGGCTGCCAGTGGCCATCTTTGGTTACATAGAGTTATATAGTAAAAACTTGTAGCGACTACTCCTCTGAAACTACTTGACGGATGTTCATGAAACTTCACAGGAATGTTGCTCTTGATGTCTAGTTGATCCTAGAAAAATTTCAGGTCGGCCGGAAATTCAAGATGGCCGCCACAGCTAAAAATAGATTTAAAATAAATAAGTTTGTAGCGACTACTTCTTCAAAACAATAAGAGATATTGATATGGGACTTTTTCTAAAATGATCAGTATGACATGATGTTGGTCCTTGTCGAAAATCGTTTTGATTTGACCTTAAACATGGCTGCTTTGTTTACATAGAGTTATATAATGAAAACTTGTAGCGACTACTTCTTTGAAACTACCCGACGGATTTTCATGAAACTTCACAGGAATGTTGCTCTTAATGTCTTATTGATCTTAGCAAAATTTCAGGTCGGCCGGAAATTCAAGATGGCCGCCACGGCTAAAAATAGATTTTCAAAAAACAAGTCTGTAGCGACTACTTCCTGAAATCAAAATCAATCAGTAGAGCTTCAAGGTCATTGACCTCTTGTTGTATTTTGTCTGAGGGTTATTCCATTAAAACATACCTGGGACCCCAGGAAGGCAATTTAATAAACATCTATGGGTGAACCCTATTGTATGAAATTTGGTTCTTTGAACTCAGATTCGCATCTATGGGTGGGTGTTCGATTTCAAAAGTGCTTCCTGGGGTTACATGTATCTTTTAATGGAATAGCCCCATACAAACCCGACTGTTTGTACAAAAATACTTATGTGTGATTACACTGGGCCACTGTCTATACTGGCGGAGGGTTAGAATTGTTCCAAATTTCATTTTATTTTTAGCTCTACTGATCAGAGATCAGTAAAGCTTATGCCGTGGTGTGGTGTCCGTCGTCCGTCTGTCTGTCCGTCCGTAAACTTTTTTTGTAGCGACTACTCCTCTGGAATTTTCATGAAACTTAACAGAAATGTTGCCCATGAAGTCTAGTTGATCCTAGCAAAAATTCATGTTGATGTGAAATCCAAGATGGCCACCAAATCTAACAAGAGCTGTCGGAGAACAGCGCAGCTCGACTATTCGATTTTTCGGATAATAATAAATTTATAGCTAGTATAATCCATCACAAAAACAAGGCTACAACAATGTGGGATGGGGTTGGGAGCACAATATAACTATGTGTAAGAAATGACCAAAACTACACAGAAATAAAAAAAATTAAAAAAAATAAAAATTCCGAGTTTTGAGTGGGTTGCGGTGTGGGGGTGGGAGAGAGGTGGGGGTGGATGGTGGGGGGAGTGGGTGGTGGTGGTGAATGAAGAAACATATATGTGTGGGGTTGGGGGGAGGGGGCAACATATATGTATAAGTTGAAAAAAAATAAAAAATTAAAGTGTGGTGTGGGGGTGGGGGGGGGGGGGGGGGCGTGGAGGTGGAGGTGGAGGCGAATAGGGGGCAAAATATATGTGTAAGAATTAACAAAAGCAACACAGAAATATGTAAAAAAAAAAAAAAGTTTCAAGTGGGGGTGGGGTGTTGGGGGAATGAGGGGAGAGGCGGGGGGTTGGGGACAGGGGAGGGGGCAACATATATGTGTAAGAATTGACTAAAACAACAAAGAAATATGTAAAAAAAAAAAAAAAAAAAAAGGTTTCAAGTGTGGGGTGAAGGGGGGGAAGAGGTGGCGTGGTTCGGGGTGGGGAGGGTGGGGGGACGAGGAAGGTGTAAGAATTGACTAAAACAACACAGAAATATGTAAAACAAAATAGATTTTCAAGTGGGGGTGGGGGGGGGAGAGGCAGGAGTGGGTTGGGGGTGGGGGGGGGGGAGGGGGCAACATATATGTGTAAGAATTGACTAAAACAACAAGGAAATATGTATAAAAAAATATATATAGAGATTTTCAAGTGGAGTGGGGGGTGGGGAGCCGGGGTGAAAGGCGGGAGTGGGTATGGGGTTGGGGGTGGGGAGGGGAGGGGGCAACATATATGTGTAAGAATTGACCAAAAAAAGAAAGAAATACGTAAAAAAAAAAGGAAAAAAAAAGTTTCTAATGTGTGGGGGGGGTGGGGGGAGGGGGGAGACACGGGGGTGGGTGGGGGTGAGAGGCGGAGGGTACGGGGGAGGGGGCGGGGAGGGGCAACATATATGTGTAAGAATTGACTAAAACAACAAAGTAATATTTTAAAAAAAAGGTGGGGGGGGGGGGGGGGGGAGATGTGAGGCGAATAGGGGGCAACACATGTGTAATAATTGACAAAAACAGCAACACAGAAATATGTAAAAAAAAA